>MU628484.1:0-105495 GCA_025688805.1 Aspergillus egyptiacus | reverse complement strand
AAACGACCGACGTATGTAGATAGGGTATGACAGTAATTTGAATTCCTAACTATGGATAGGACCTTGAGATATATAGAGAGCGCTACTTCATTATCCGGCTTCTTCCCCGATCCGATCGAAACAATCTACTAGGTTTAGCAGCGGCTAAGATTCTCCAAAAGAGGTCTACAAAGGACGGCGGGCCACCTAAGAGCTGTTAGCACTTGAAATCAACAGCGCATGAGTGTTGCAAAGACAATTGAGAGATAGGGCGTCAGCAAAAAATTAGAGTGTTTGTTGTTGCGTTTTTTCCATCTTCAGCGACACCGTAGTGTTTCCGAGTTAAAAAATATCATCTTCCGCCAGGAATAGGAATAAGGGTGCAAGGATTTTGGTTGACAGGAAGCACACATACCTTGAGGTTCGAGTAAGCATATGAACATCTACGTCCATATATCTTACTAGGGTCGAAAATCACCATGGTATCATTTTTCATTTACCCAATCGTTATTCATGATTGGTCATAAACAGTAGCTAATACATGGCAGCCGTATCCCGTGCAGTGACACGAGACGTTTAGTCGAAGAGACCGAAGCCCATGTCCTCGTCGGACTCTTCAGGCTCCTCGGCAGGAGCAGCCTCAGCGGCAGCAGGAGCAGCACCGCCGGAAGCAGCAGCGACAGGAGCCGCGGCAGCGTAAGCGTCAGGGTTGGCGATACGGTCCTTGAGCTCCTCGATCTCGGGCCAGCTGTACTCAGTCTCGACAGCAACAGCCAAGACCTTCTTGTAGCCGTTGATGAGAGAGTGCATGACCGAGGGAACGGTGGGGTAGTTGGCGGCCAAAGAGATGGCGGTGATGGTCTTGATGGCGCTGCTGAAGGCATCGAGGAGCTGGGACTCGTCGATGTCGAGAACGCTAGCGCTGAAGGTCTGACCGTTGTCGTAGACCTGCTGGATGGTCATACCGTAGGTGAAGGGGGAGATGTTAAGCATGTTGAGCAGGGTGGCCTCGGAAGGACCGACCTTGGTGTTGGCCTCAACAAGCTTCAAGTCGGAGGTAATTTCGATGGTACCACGAGCAATCTTTGTGGGGACACCGAGAGCCTGGAAGAAAGAGGTCTTACCGGGTTCCATACCAGTGTTGCCGGCAGGGACCCAGACGTCGGAGGGAGCGACGGCACCGGCACGGGCGGGAGCAGCGACACGGTTGGCAAGGATCTTTTCCTTGGTTTCCTTGAGGTCACCGTTGGTGAAGATGAAACCAACGTTGCCTAACTTGATCATCAGCTATTTTCCATTATCTGGCCATAGTGTATTCGACGCACCCTTGACGTGAGGCAGGAGACGCTCGTATTCCGGGTTGTCGTTGATGAAGCCCTTGAGGGCACGGCGAACCTGAAGAAATCCAGTCAATTGGAGCCATAATCTGTTGCATTGCATTGGTAACGCACCATGGTGTTCTTGCCCATCAGGACGACACCCTCGCCACGGAGGGCGATACGGATCTCGTGCATCTGCTGAGAGCTGACATTGTCAACACCGACGATGAACACAGTCTTGTATTCGTCGAGCAGGTTCTTGAGCTTATCGAAGTAAGCGGCCTTGGTAGCTGACTTGCCCCCCATGTCTCCTTATTTCACTGAAGATAGGATGTTTAAGGGCAAGGGAAAAATTCGTTGGAGTTGGTTATTGTCGATGTGACTTGAAGCTTTTCAGATTTGTGCGTTTTGACGATTTTCTTCTTGGGGTCCGCTCGCTAGCCGATCACGTGAGCCCCGCCCAAGCTCCGATATCATGCATCACGATTTTGATGCGACGGACTGGCATGGGCTGCTGGATATTTCATGGTATAAAGGACCTGTGAGTGCGAATTGGACCGGTTTTGATAGCTTCCACTGCCGCGACCCCGTCCCCTGATCAATCGGCCATCCACCGCACCAAACATCTGCATATACCGCGATGGCGCAAAACTTCCAGCACCCCATCCAATGCATACAATTCGTTAAGCGCAAGAACGGAGCGTCTAAAGGCGTGCTCGTAGCCTCAGTTGGTGCAAAGCTTATCTCTTACGCCGCGGAATCTGGACAGCGACTTGCCGACTGGCCGCAGGACGGTGCGGATAAATCCACAGCCAACGATGCTGAATCTAACCCGGAGACTGAAGGACCTCCGGAGAAGAAGAGGAAGGTCGATACATCCTCAGAGAAGGCCACCTGTGTAGCCTCTGAGAAGAAATCCGTTACGTTCACAAATATTCCCATCCTGACCTCAACCCCGGACGGCGAATATCTCGTTGCGCTCACCGGGGAGGACAAATGTATCCGAGTCTTCCAGATTGAAGAAGATGGCTTATTCCAGGAGCTCAGTTCAAGGTGAGTACCTTGTATTCTGACCTGTTACGATGCGTAGGCTCACATAAACACAGACCAATGCCCAAGCGGCCAAGCGCCATCACGTTCACGGATAGCAACGATATCCTGACAAGCGACAAGTTCGGAGACGTCTACTCTATGCCACTGATCCCCAGCGCTGAGCCACGCGCTCCCAAAGCGCCCCGGCAGGAGAAAATTAAGAAAGTCGCAGCGACACCTCTCACCGTGCATACACAACGAAACCTCAAATCGCTACAGATGCAGCTAGAGCGAGCCCAGAAGAACCCCAACGAGAACAAGGATACCGACAAACCCGCCTTCGAGTACGATCTACTCCTTGGCCATGTTTCCCTTCTCACAGATATAGCCTTCGTCTCTATCTCGTCGAGAGACCCCTCATCAGCACAGAAACGAAGCTACATCCTCAGCGCTGACAGAGACGAACACATCCGTGTCTCTCGCGGTCCGCCACAAGCACACGTCATCGAGAACTACTGCCTCGGCCACACTTCCTTCATCAGCAAGCTCTGCGTCCCACCCTTCGCTCCCGAATTCCTCATATCCGGCGGCGGGGACCCCTATCTGCTTGTCTGGAACTGGACAACCGGTCAGATAATCCACCAGATCCCACTCGTAAAACAAACGTCGGAAGAAAAGCAAGTCGCTGTCCGCGGTATTTGGCCAGCATTATTCGGCCCTAGACAATTCATCTTGGTCGCCCTAGACGGGTAACTATCCCCCTCAGCCCCATTAAACAAACTTCCATTCCAGAAAGATCCCAAGCTAACACTCTCCCAGCTCCCCAACCCTCCAAGTCTTCACCATAGAGTCCAATGGCTCACTAACGCCCCACGAAAGCCTCAAAGCAAACGGCAACATCCTCGACCTCCAAGTCCGCGAAGACATCAACACACTCCTCCTCGCCGTCGACTGTATCCGTGAGCCCGGCTCAACGCAGGAGTGGCGCTCTACACCATCCTCACCAGCTACCTTCCTCGAAGCATTCCAGCTCAAAGGCGAAACCGAGAGCCCGCAATGGGACACAGTGAGCGATACAATGATCAGCACTATGAACGCTTCGGGGACGATACCTGTGCCAGAGGCAGGTGAGAAAGAGAAACAAGCGTTGAATAACTCGCTGTATAGTTTGGAGAATCTGCGCAAGAAGCAGTTGGGCGTTGATGAATGAGCTGAGGTTTGAGCTGGAGTAAGGCTACATGTGTGCATTTATTTTTATTTTGTATATAGACCCTTATAGATAAAGTAACGGTAATCATGGATGATGTGGGGACATTGGGATGATGTACGTAGATTACATACGGCTCTGTTTAGATTCTTAATCCGTCATGCTCATGCTCTAGGAAATATAAATATATGTGGTATAATGATAAAAAAAAAGTACACTTGACAAGAATGAAACTCCCTCTCCGAAAACCTGACGGTTTGACCAGAACAAAAGTCTACTACCCATCATCACCCCCTCTACCGAATCGCCCTCCAAAGCCCAAGTCCCGGCGGAAGAACTTTCCGATATTCTTCAGGTTCTCGTTCAGGTTTGAGCCGACATCGCCGACTTGACTTGGCGGCTGTCCTGCAGGCCCAGGTGTAGCGGCTGGCGTACCAAACGCGGATAACGAGCCACCAGCTCCCGCCGAAGTATGGTTCCCGGGTGCCGTGGCGGAACTCATCGGCGTACCGAGTCTGTCGACACCGTCCTTTGCGGCAGAGATAAGGGCCGATCCGAACATGGAGGCGTCAAATCGGGAAGACGGTGTGGCGGAGGTGCCTAGGTTGCCGAGGCCGAGGCCTTGGGAGACGGAGGTCGAAGATGAAGCGGAGGTAGTTTGGAGAGCAGCCAGGACGGGGTTGGATTCTTGGAGGTTGGAGGCATAGCGGTCTGAGGTACGGTGTATTTGGAAGAGATCTACAAGGTTGTTTTGTTCTTGTCTGCTGCGGATACCTTTAAGGTCGAGGATTTTGCGGAAGTTCGTGTTGCTTCGGTCGGCGATATGGATGAGATAAGCTTGAACGAGCGCTTCCGGGGGCGATGGTTGCACCTGGAGGGTTTTGAGGAGGGCTTCGATTTTGGCGAAGCTGTTATTCACGCGCTTAACGAAGCCGGCGGGTGGAGTGGCAGGTAGCAGAGACGATAGACCTGTTTTGAGACTGTACGTGTCCAGTAGCATCTAAAATCTAGAGTTAGTGGTGCATTTCTATCATATGTTTGTTGAAGTGAACTAAGACATACCTGCTCTGCGCCTGTCTCCGAGACAGGCTTGCACTGGAAGACGTTCTGGAGGAAAAAGCCCGTTATCAGTTCCACAACGTGGTCTGCAAAAGCCCTAGCGTATTGTTGTTTATGAATCAATTGCAAAATCTCGGACGATTTCGCATTCGTTTTCGTCAAGACTTCTCCGACGTAGGAACTATGATCGCTCACGCCCTCCAGCCTGTTCCATGGTGTGTTGCGCATCTCTCGCCAGCAGGGCTCCAGTTCAGTTTCAACCTTCCGGACGAGCCCTCGAACAGCAGCAGATGCAATGCCCATGAAAGAGTCCGCCTGACTTTGCAGATCAATGCTCTGCTTCAGGCTTTTATCAAGACGGCCTTTGATCTTCTCCTCCAACTGGTTACAGGTAGTGTAACAGTAATCTGCTGTGTTGAGGACGGCGATCAAATCCTCCAGTGACGTTACCCCTAGCGGGCTATGAATTGTAGGCTGATCGCTAATGTAGTATAGCAAGACCTGTTGTGCATACTGATCCAGGTATTTTGCAAAGACTTTTGCAAGATCAGCTAGGCTTGCACCCGTTGAAAGCTTGGCACATTGCTGCAAAGAGTGCCGGTAGAAGGTAAAAAGCTCCATAGAGGATGATATGACCAAGTTCGAGTCAAACTCCTCGCCTGGTGGCTTGACAGGTTGCTGACGGTACTTGGGTATGAGCCCTGCCAGTTGCTTATCCTGAGCATTCACCCAAACACTCAGATAAGGCTCGAACGCTTCCGATATGGCCTGGCCAAATACAGGCGTTTCAGCTGCTGAAGCAAATGTATCGGTGGAAGGTCGGGGGTCAACGGAGAAACGGCGCTCTAGGGAGTGTTCAAAGTCGAGGGTCTCCTGCAAGCACGAGAGCAATAGGCTCACATCAATCGTCTGCCCATTCCGTACAGACCGAGAGAGTATCCCTTTGAAATCGTCTCTGGTGCCCTCGCAGTACACGTTGGCCAAAATTTCATCCACCCTCCACGAAGCCGGAAAGATGGCCGCGTACTCTTCATCGTAGATTCGCAGGATCCGCCGAAACCACGAATACCTCCGCGAGATATTATCCAAGGAGCCAGCCTCTTCGTTATTGCGGAACACCTGCCGATACTCACGCAACTGGAAGTTACAGTACCAAGTCACAATCCTTGACTTTGCATGTTCCCCAAGCGCATCTATAACCAGACAGCCTTCTGACAGCGCCGTCTTTCTCTGGGCCACCTCCCCCTTCGCAAAGGCCAGCTCAAAGTCCTCACATATTTGCTCCAGCAGGTCCCGTTGTATGTCTGCGACGTTCCGGCTGAGAAGAGCAATCTGGTCAATCGACCGATACGATTTGAAATGCGCCACCAGCTGAATTACTGCCTGCAGCAGCTGGGCACAGTCCCGGTACTGCCGCGTGCGGCTGAGGACACGTAGTTGGTCGTACGCCGTCGTCAACATCTGAAGCCTCTTGAGCGCTGTCATAGATTGTGTCAGGTTCTTCTTTGCGTTGTCCAGCTGCTTGATATCCGCCGTCATCTCCGTAATGGACTGCTCCGTCCTGGACGCGCGGTCGCGGACATCGTCAATCTTCTTGAACAGCTCCGTCAAATCTGCCTTGGCGGCCTGGATGCGCTCGACGCTCTCTGTATTGGATGTAACCTGTTCTTCGACCAGCGCCCCAATCTCTGAGTCGAGCTCGGCTTCGTAATCACGCAATCGTCGGGATACTTCGGCGACGGAGGAGAGGGTAGAGGGGTGGGAAAAGATGGCATTCAGGTGGTCGACCGGGTCATAGTCCGCTGAGATTATCCATTATTCATATTAGCGAGCTAGTCTTTTGAAACGGCCTCAGTTTCCACTAACCTTCGTCCAAAGGATCGAGGGGCTCGGTCCCGTTGGGAGCCATCTGGCCGGTGTTGTTTGTAGTGGTCGTAGCGGGCATTCCATCAGCTCTCGGGCATTAACGCAAAGCTCATGCTGCAGGTCCAATCATGGCCAATGAGCCCGGTGGTATAGATAATAATACAAGGGAAGCAGCCCGCACGATCTGGAGCTGAGACCGGAGCGAATACGCCGTTGTCCTGGTGCGGGAAAGTTGGCGGGAACCTCGCAGCTTTACTCTGGGGTCTCGACGGGTGGATTCATTCCACGCCAAGTCAGCGCTCGATATATGTACTAAGTGACTACGGGCAGGACAAGATCATCGAACAAAGCTCGAGTCGGTTCGCTTGATTCCTTCGCTCTCTCTATGACATGGTCTTCGTAACCTTTATATTTATGATACAGATAAATAAATAAACAAATAAATGAGTAACCTGTAGCCATTCGCCTAAGCCATGCATCCATCAAATCAAACATATATTGCTTCAAAGAGAATAAGCAACCAAAATATTATCCCTCGCAAATTTCAATGTGAGTTCGAAAATCAGTAAATAAAAGCTTCTTCTGGTAACGTCCCCTGAGCCTGTGAATCGTTAGCCAACGGTCAAGAAAGTAAAGGAGAAGCAAGTAGACTTACCTTCAGTTCTTCAAAGTTCTTGAGTGCGGCGTCCAAGTTCCAGCCATTTTCTGAAAGCGCCATTTCAGAGTATCGAATTGACATCATTGTTTTAGCGCTCAGCTGCATCACAAGTTGTTCTGCCTGAACCGTGGTGTCTGATTTCCTGGGAGCTGGAAGGCCGTACCCAGGAGGAGCAGGAGGAACCGCCGCTGGAACCGCCGCTGGAGCTGCCGCTAGAGCCGCCACTGGAGCTTCCGCCGGTGGTACGGCGGCCGGATGAGGTCCCATCTGCCATGCTTCATTGCCACCGAATGCTCGCAGACAGAGCACGTCGTTGATAACCCTAATTCCTCCAACTCCTCCACCAGGCCCGAGAACAAATGTACGGTCGAAACTTCGTGTTTCAACCTTCCCTCCGTTGCTTTCTTCGAACTTCCCGTGTACCATAATAAGGAAGCCTCCAACGCCAGTTGGGCTTTGGCCTGTGATGTCCGGAAGTCCAGGAATCGGATAACACTCAATGAGCCATTCTTCGGGATTCGTTGCAATATCGGGGTGTCTCGTTGCAGGAAGCGTCGTCCATAGTTCACGGATTTTCTCCGCGCCCGAATAAGTCCGGGACATTCTTGCAGGCAGATGGCTAATTTTGAGAAGGTTCCTACTCTTCTTGAGATATGGATCCCAAGGAGCAGGCTCAGATTGTAGCGCTCTCGGGGCAGAGGTGTTGACGTTGAGCGAGAAGGTGGAATTGTTGTCGTAGAATCCGCCGACAAGGTCGGCCCTGTTATTGTCGTATCCGGTGAAGAAGGTTCGGATGAAATTCTCGGCGATTTGGGATTCGTCATGGAAATGAGGGGCTTGAATGGGGATCGGAGATTTCTTCTGAGCAGCAACTTCCTCTTCGGTACGAACCTGTGTGTTGTTCAGAGTCCTGAGTTCCGGATACCATTTGAGCATGGTGTCTTTGAATGTAGGATCGGCGCTGAAAGGGTTGCCAGTAAGGTCAAGAAATTGTAATTTTCGGAATTTCCACCGCCACCCAATAAGTGACTGGGCGTCTTTGAAGTTGTTGTTTGATAAATCCAGGTTTTTCAAGTCGGGGAATGTTTGAGAGAGTGTCGTAACAACGGTAATGTTGGTAAGCTGGTTGTCTGCGAGACTAACACTTTCAACAGCTTCACGACGTGCTGTAGCGTTGTCGAAGTTCAGTTCCCACACTTTCATGAGTGCAGGGAAGAACTTCGATTCAGTGGTGGCTGTACCGAAGATACCCATGGCCACTAAATCCGGATCGGTCACCAACTTGGAGAGGTCAAGCAGCTTGGCCTGCTGATAGTAGCGCCTTCCCAGTATGGCGGTCATTTTCTGCTTTGTGTCGGCAGTGGATGGTGTTGTACCATTTTGCGTCGGCATCGGGGTGTCCAATAAAGCAGCGGAGGATGGATCATATTTCTCAATTGTGAGAGGTGCTCCGGCAAAGCTAAAACCACTGATCTGAAGCATTCTTTCTAGTAATTCTGGTCGGATCGACGCTATCAACGCGTCGCCTTCAACCCGGGACTAATTAACGTTAGCAAGGCATAAGAGACCTTGAAACCGCAGTCATCCAAAGGAACAAACGCCCATCAAGCTTAGGCGTCCGCCGATCGTCGTTCTGAAGGTACCATCCCTGGAAACGAAAACACATCGGAGAGGACGACGCTGGTAACTCTTGTTCATGTCGGTGACCGCCAGATCTGGTGTTGCACATACCTTGGATATTTTCGCGCGCGTGCCAGCTTTCGAATCGGGTGCGGTGAGTTTCTTTTCGAGGAAAGTGACCAGGCTTTCGACGCCGCCGTCGCGATTTGAGGCGGCCTTGCTTTGCTTCCAACCGGTAACAATAACTTGTTCTAACCCAGCCCCGCGACCAGCCTGTCGGATATTCGCTTGCGACGATGCGCCGCTGGATAGGGCCTTCTGAATCGCACCGATAGTCCTGTCGAGCGTCTGCGCCCGGGGTCCAGATGGCGTGGCGCGCTCAGAACCTCCGCGAGACTTTTGTCCACGAATAGCACCTGTGCCGGCGCCCATCGCCAAATCGCCATCTCGATCGACCTTTGCCGGAGCCCCCCGCTTGCGAATCCCTCCACGATCGGAAGCATTTCCACGGCCCTGGCCTCTAGAAGCTCTGCCCTTTTTCATAATGTCGGTTCGGATAAAAGAAGAATATCGTAGTAGGAGGATAAGGCGTGGTGTAAAGGTAGGAGGGGAAAGGATATCGCTTTAAAGGTCGAGCCTGCTCAAAGGGAAACAAAGCGCGGGGCGCCTTAAATACTCGCAGTCGATTCGACCGGCATATATGGTACGCAAATTAACAATTTAGGAAGGTAACAAAAAAGTGTTTCAGGATGCTTCGTCTTCAAAGACCAGATAAAGCCGTGAAAAGGCTCGACCGTGGATCTTGAGCAACAAAAAGCAGACCGAGTCCAAGGCGGAAACAAGCGCAGAAAAGTCAAGTGACGTTCGTTGAATCATTTCTGCAGGCAGCTGTGTCACGTGCTGAGGAGGGCAGGATGGGGCTGAAAAGCACGTGATCCTTTTCCAGGCACTGATAGTAGGAACCAATCACAGTGTGCGGTCTGTCCTTTGACATGTCTCGGTAATACCGTTACACATCACCCATTTCCCGCAGGATAATAGATTACGCGTTACGTGCTGCTTCAGCGAGTAAAGGACACTGCAGGACGGCCATACCTCCAGCTAGGTGCTCTGGCATTCATCAGCCCACGCAAATCCAGATAGATTACCGCCTCGAGCCAGGAACCAGAGAGAAGTCTGACGACCCGCGATTGGCTTCTGCTGGTGTATCTTTTCATAACGGCTTATCCAGTCTCTGTAAGTCGTCCTCTCTCGAGGCTCCCTTAACTATAAGGTATCTGTCCGATCGACACTTCAGTCCCGACTCACTCTGTGGTTCCCTTCGGCTGATGTACAATGCTGCCCCCTAGATACAAATTCACGGCCTAGCCGGTCTAGGATCGACTTAGAAGGCGTATTCCGTATGATCCTCAATCATTGAAGCCATGCCGGCCAAATCACGGTTCACAAGGCTGGACGCCTTCGCCAAAACAGTCGACGAAGCTCGCATTCGCACGACGTCGGGTGGTATCATCACAATCGCCTCACTTCTCGTTGTCCTGTGGCTTGTCTGGGGAGAATGGGTGGACTACAGACGGGTGGTGGTGCTGCCAGAACTCGTCGTCGACAAGTCAAGAGGTACGGTTGAAAGAGAGCGTCTACGCAAGACATGCGGGGATTGCGCATGACGGAATAGATGGAATAGCTGGCTAATTGGGCGACCCTGTCTGTACAGGAGAGAAGATGGAGATCCACCTCAACATCACCTTCCCGCGCCTTCCCTGCGAACTCACGACTCTGGATGTGATGGATGTCTCGGGTGAGCAACAGGTTGGCGTAGCGCACGGCGTCAACAAGGTCCGCCTGGCACCGGTCGAGGAAGGCGGCCGTGTTCTTGATATTCAGGCTTTGGAGCTGTAAGCGAAAGCCCAACCCATCCGACGCGCAATCGATCCATGGCCATCACTAACTCGATTTGCGGGATCCCAGCCACTCTGCACAGGAAGTAGCAAAGCACCTCGACCCGGACTACTGCGGTCAATGTGGCGGCGCGCCACCTCCGCCCACCGCAGCCAAACCGGGCTGCTGCAACACGTGCGACGAAGTCCGAGATGCCTACGCCGCCCAGCAATGGGCCTTCGGCAAGGGCGGCAACATCGAGCAATGCGAACGCGAAGGCTACGCACAACGAGTCGACGCCCAACGCCGCGAAGGCTGCCGCCTGGAAGGCGTCATCCGTGTCAACAAAGTCGTCGGCAACTTCCATATTGCCCCCGGCCGCAGCTCCTCCGCCGGGAACATGCACATCCACGACGTCGCAAACTACTTCGAAACCGACCTGCCCCCGGGCGAACAGCATACAGTGACCCATTACATTCACCAGCTCCGCTTTGGCCCCCAGCTCCCCGACGAACTCTCCGACCGCTGGCAATGGACAGATCACCACCACACTAACCCACTCGACAACACTCACCAGGAAACCTCCGAGCCGGGCTACAGCTTCATGTACTTCGTGAAAGTCGTCTCAACCTCCTACCTCCCTCTGGGCTGGGACCCTCTCTACTCTACCTCCCTCCACAGCGCCTCGGACAACACTCCGCTTGGCGCCCACGGCCTCGGCCAGGGCCCCGACGGCAGCATCGAAACCCACCAGTACTCTGTGACTTCGCACAAACGCTCCCTCCGCGGCGGCGATGCCTCTGACGAGGGCCACAAGGAGCGCATCCACGCTGCCAGCGGTATCCCCGGCGTCTTCTTCAACTACGACATCTCCCCGATGAAAGTCATCAACCGCGAGGCGAGGCCAAAGACATTCACGGGCTTCTTAACGGGTGTCTGCGCGATTATTGGTGGTACACTCACTGTCGCTGCTGCTATTGATCGTACGCTCTATGAAGGCGTCAGTCGTGTAAAAAAGATGCACTCAAATTAGAGATAACCCGGCTAAAACCCTGCCTCGAATCAGTGCTTCTCCTGTACAGAGCCTACTCGCTGGGGTGGGTACCTATGAACATACTGTCCTATGAAAAGAAAACAAACAACGAAGGAAACACTGCAGTAGAAGAAGACGAAGAACGCAAGATGAAGACTAAACCTCATTAGGAATTCGCAATCAAGGCGGTTTGCCTAGGTAAGGTCGTTTACGTTTCTCTATATATGGCTAGCCATTTGTTCGATTTAGCAAATACGAAAATAAAAGCACATAAGATATATTTTACTAATTCTTATCGAACATAAAAGACCTAGCATACTCGACGTCGACGCTGGGGACAGTAAATCAGGAATTCAATGCTGGTAGTATTCAGATCAAATATATAGGTATTCTTTCTCAGGGAGAGCTGGTAGAATAGAAGTGATGCAACACAACCGAAAACACCGTTTTCCTTTCCCACGAGCGTGTGACATTGGAATGCAATAACTCAGCGCCGGTCCGATCCTCACAACTCCATCAGTGCGAGACGCCATAAAGAGACTGGAATAAGATAAACAAAAGGAAAGAGAGACAAAGTTAGTAAGCTGAAGGAAGGGCTAGAGGAATCTAATTCTAGGATGCAGACTTCATGTGCAAATAGCCAAAAGTAGAAATAAGAAATGAATGGGCAATATATCGCCGGCAGATCATAGGTTCAAGAATGGAAAAGAAAAATGCGTGCGATGCAGAATTGAGGATATGAAACGTTGTTTAGGAAAATAGGGATGAGTGGTCAAGGGTCAGGTTTAGTAATGTGTCGCGCTGGCGTTCCCAAAATAGCCGTGCTGTGTGTTGGGTCGATTCGTCTGGTGCATTGGGGAAGCCATATGCGACGGCGGTGTCGGGAACTGACTATACCAGGACTGGCGTCGAGGCTCCTCGGGTCGATACGGTTGATTTAGAGCATCCCAAGTACGGCTTGCTGTGGGCATGTTGTAGATGTTGGATCCAGCTTGAACCCCGTAGGAATGAGGAGGGGTCGCTGGAGGAAGCTGCTGCGAGTACTGTGACTGCTGTTGCCAGTGATGCTGGCGTTGAGCAATCGCAGCCTGCACCATTTGGTTTGACATGCCTTCCTTGATTAACCTCTTCTCCTGTTCCCTGGCATCAATAGCTCCGACGAGGCCCATAGGATTAACAGGCGGTGAGGTCTTTGGTTTATCAGCGGATAGGTTGAAGAACGAGGACCCAGTCATACGAGCCACGTGCTCTTGCTCGCGAGCCGAAAGGTGAGATGAGATGTCATTGTAGTTCATCATGCTGCTAGCCCCACGGGAGCGCGGCCGGGAATGGTTATCTCGGTTCAAACTTATTTGCGATGGTGACCTCACATGAGTCGTCCAATCACCAGACCCAGGCCTAGGAGGCGGTGTTATTGTCGATGTAGATGGAGACCTATGATGAACGTGGTGGGGCGGGCTGGGAGCTGCTCGCTGCTGCACAAACTGCTCTGGTGTAAGGCCGCCTGGAGTCGCCGGACGGGGGGCAGCCATTCCTGGCTGCCACAGAACACTTCGTCGAAACTCGTCCCGGCTTGGTGACCTTGAATGATGGCCGTCGAAGCGTGGCCTTTCCGTGGCATCGGAACCGGTTCTATGATGCTCAAACTTTTTCAACGTGTCAGATGTACTGGGGCGCCTGGTAGTCGGGAGATAGGCCAACGTGGGGCCGAAATCGATACTTGGGATATTTGGGTTATGCTCCGGTTTGGTGTCGAGAGAGTAATTGGCATCGCCGATGACGACATCTTTCGGTTGTTCCATTCCCACTGTTTTCATGACTCCCATTCGAGGCCTAGGTACCGATTTCACCGAGTTCTCACTGTATAGAGAGCCGCCAGTGCTAGCATAGTCAGGAGATGTAGTGGACTCGTCGTCGTAGACACTCTCTTCTTCCTGATGCGATGGCTTCTCCGGCGAAGGAAATGTAGGGCGATTCACGATACCAACGAGATTCATGGCGTCCTCATCAACGGTATGGCGAAGGTCATCGAAACTCGGTTCGCCAACGGAAGTCTGGGGGCTGATTACCTGAGCAGGGGGTTGGCTAACAGGCTTTCGCTTGACGGCCTTTTCTGTATCAACACGGATACTCTGGGCGCTGAATCTGTTCACATTTGGTGGCGTATCAACGCCGGAGCTATGCACAGGCACCGGCGGGGCTTGTCCCTGCGATGATATTGGGCGTGCAGGGCCGTCACCAGCGACTTCGCGGCTGGCCTGACTTGTCGACATAACTTGTCCACCCGCCAGCTTCAACCCTCCAGAAGCGGAGACCAGTTGGGCAAGTGTAGCGTCTGACATTCGTACGTTGGCCCTTCGCGCGTCTACAGACGGCTCCGGTCTGGTCAGAGGTCGACCTGAAGGGTCGTGCATGAGGATGGGAGGTAAAGCGACATCAGAAGGGGGTGGTGTCGGCGAGAACTGCTGAGGAACCGGTGCAGGCCCTGAATTGGAATCGGCTCGCTGCTGATAGTTCCAGTGGCGATCGTCCTCAGCACTGCTTCGAGTCGGGGTTTCGTCCGCAATGGGACTTTCTGGAGCACCATGCGTGAGATCTTGTGTGGAAGACTCGGCCGAACTCTCCATTGCAGAATTTTGGAGTGTCCCGGGGTAAAAGCCTGTCGTATCAGACTGGGTCCGAGAATGCTGAGTCGAGGCAGACGACTCATCTTTGGGGACTTGTTGAACTATAGCATCCACCGACTGGTTGAAAGCAGGGATATGCCCGCGTTTGGACTGCTCGTCAGGCACGTTACTGTACCGGCTCGGGAGGCTTGCGCGGAAACGAGGCCTGTTTGTGGAGATGCTGCTCGCCCTGCTGCTGGAATTTGCCATCCGTCGTGCGGTTGCATCCTTGAGCCACTTCCTCCACTCGGCCTCACTCCAGTTCTGACTCTCGGAGGTTCGCAACAGATTCACGATATCCACGAGGTCGAGGTAATCATAGCGCTCTTGGTCGGGAAACGCGAACATGATGCTCTTAACGTGGTTAACTGCGGCAAGGAGGCGAGTTGGGCGCCCATAAAGGTTGAATGTGTCGAAGGTCGGCATCAGGAATCGAAGCATGATTTCGAAGCCACTCACAGCAGGATGGACCTCTGGCATGACAAACACAAAACCCTCTATCTTTGCTTCCGATTGGGAATGTAAGATAAAATTACCTTCGATCTTGATCAGGGTCGACTGATCAACTAGAGCCTTGGATTGAGGATAGATAGCATAGGCACAATATGCATCGGTGATGGTCGCTATTGGCTTTGCCTTTTTTGTCTTTTTCACGTCGTAGAACTTGATGTTGCCTATTACGAGTCTCGGCGCACGATCATAAGCAGACTTCTTCTTCATCGTTTTCTTTGCCTTTTGGAACTCCTTCTCATTCGGCGGGGTGATCACAAACCAGCATCGTCTCCAGGGAGTTCCAGCACCAAACCTCACCCGAGCCCAATCTTCATGTTTGAACCGACTGCGCTCTAGGATGGTTCCTATGCCGGGGAGTTTCCTGCCTTTTGCGGCAATAATAGCTCCGGTATAAGCTTCGTACAGACAAGTATGTTCATACATAGCTAGGCGGATTGCGGCTGTCCAATGAACCAGGGATTCCCGTGAGTCAAAATGTAGGAGATATCGATTTTGGCCAGCGGAACATATGCTCAAGACGTTCTGTAGAGACTGCGCTCCGACTTGATTTTGCGTGGGAAGAGCCTCAATCTGCAAACACGGTCAGATACATGCTGCCAATTCGAGCCGGAACCATTCAGAGCCTACCATCTTGATTGAGGCATCTGCAAGGTTAATGAAGGTCGCGGGAACTTCAGCGGCGTCGCCAACTACGTCCAGCGCAGCGGCATCCCATAGTGATAGGACGGTACCGACCAACTGGGCATAAAACTCTACCCATTGTCGCTCGACGCACGGTCGACCATCTAGATGAAGTTAGTCAACGAACAGATCCAGTTCGAAAAAAAAAAAAAATCGGGCTAAGATCGTACTGTTGTCCAAATCGTTCAATTTCAAGAAATACCCTTCGTAGTAGAGTTTGTTCGCATGGCTATTCAGGTAGACGAATATGCGTTGTAGTTCGGCCGGAGTGTCCTCCGCTAATTGCATAGATGGGGGATTATGCGAAAAGACCATGGAACTCGGCCGCGACATGCGCCGTTCTGCTCTGGACGGGGAGCCATCTATTGGAGAGGGCGTATCTGGAGAAGGCGTGTCATATCTCGACGGACCGCTGAATGTTGAAGTCGGTCTTACACCTCTATCAGGGCTTGCTCGACGGGAGGATCCACCGAACGAGGACAGGAATGACAGCACTGAAATGCAAGGGATGTTAGTCTACGTTTGTCTTTCTTGAGGATTAGCCCAATCAGAGCATGATACTCACCGCGAGAGTGGACCATTCTGGCGACGGGCGATCTGCGTATTCACACAGGTTGACAAGAAGGCCAGCTTCTGATGTTGGGAAATACAAAAGATGAAAAACGAACGAAGGTGGGAGAAGGAGGGGGACCGCTTTGATAGTGATTCTGGCTCCGGCTCCTCCGCACGGAGATAGCGACAGTGTCAAAGAGGTCGCCAAGATTTAACTTTGGATGGCGGAGGATTCCATGGACCGAAAGCAAAAAAGGAAGGCGTGTGAGGAGAGCAGCGAATGAAACGAAGAGAAAAGTAACGATGGACAGGCGGCCAAGTTGACCTGGTTCTTGCGAGGAGTGCTAATGGCACAAGGTTGTAGGTAGTCGTCAGCGCCTGACCTTGGGATCCGGGTCAGTCGGACGCTACTGACTTGGAAGGTGGTGGATGAAATTGGCGTTGAGGGTCAAATGGCCGTTTGAGCGAGAAAAGGAAAGCAAAAGGAAGAGAGAAAAGAACAGTCATAAGTGAGTGACACAAAAAGCAAGCAAGAAGAAGAAGATTCGGTAATCAAAAGGCACAAGCAGCATGAGGTGAGATGACAGACTAAAGTGTTGACTAACTTCTAAGAAGATGATGCCAGGTGCTCCGTGGGTCTGGCCTGGAACTGGAACTGGAAATCAATGTAGTGGGAAACCGTAACCGTTTTTTTACTACTGCCACCAACTCAACTAACTTGGAACCCACTTCCAGCTGTCCACTAGATACTCACCAGTCTCAGCCACAAAAGGCAATCGAGAGAGTTAAGTAGAATAGGTCTCAGTCTCACTGGAGGAAGAAGACCATCTGTGTCTGCTCGTCCATGGCTGCAGGATAAAAATAAATGCATCCATAATGCTACCTAGGAAAGAGGACGGACGGTCAGTGGCACCGACTGGCGTCATCATCTGTGGCTCAGAATTCAGAATCAAGACCACCTTAGCTCTGACTCTGGGGTGTGGCAGCCTGGCTGCTGGCAGGATCAACACACCAGATCGACGGAGATCAGCTTGCAGATGCAGACAGATTACTCCTCCCAGTTCCGACTTTCGAGGACTTCCTACAGGCCTGCACCGCTGCCAGATAGGGCGTCTGCTGCAGTAGTGCTGGGCTGCTTTGCCAGGATACTATTTTCTACATTGGATGGATAGGCTATATATTTCTGCTAGATGTCCTTAGGTATGATGCTGACATGGTACCATATGTAGTTTATTTGCGCCGCAGCCGCCCTTTTAATTGAACTTGTGTCCCCTAGGTAGGTCTTCCATCTTGCCCATGTTGTGCATTGCCCAGTAAATCCAGTTGCAATTTCATTAGGCCGCTCTATTTTACAATAGCCATTATTATTAGGTAGTGTTGAGAAGACCTCGAGGAGGCATAAAAGGTACCTATCCGTGGACAGTGGACAGAATAATGGCGGCGAATTTCCACCGGGTTTAAATATAGTAACGCGACCCTGCACCCGACTTGCTCTGCATGTTGTCTTAGAATTCCCTACTAGTACCACTAAGTAGTACCTCGTAGGCTTGTATAATACCTACCAGAGTATAAGCTCCCTCTTCTCTACTCAAATTCTTTGCCTTCTTCTACACGAGATCAAGAACGTCAGACCCCAGGACAGCTTGTTTGATAAAGGGTTCGCCGCCAAGCTCTCCTATGTAATCCATGTGGCATGAACTGTGGCTGTTCAGTGTTGATTTCATTTCGGAGACTCCATCCAGAACGAGCGCGGCGACCCGAGTGGCCACTCTGACGGATCCGCTGATGGATTATTGTATTTAGGCGCGACTAGTCCCGTTACTCGAACACGGATACGCAGCCTGATATTATTCTTTCCAAGAGACCTTGGATAAACAATCCTTTGTCCAACAATTAATAACCGACTAAATTCCCCTTTTTACTCCTTTTCGCGGCTCTCCCTAGGATCTCTTAAGCCCCTGAAAAGGAGAGGCAGTTTGGGTCGCTCTCGGATTCAACCGTCCACATTGTGTTGCCAAAGGTCATCCCTGATGGTCTAAGTGCCATGTACTAGGTACGGTAAGGTTTGGTGTTTTTGAAGCTGCTGGAGCGACCTGGTTGAAGGTCAAGGTTACTACTATCAGTGGAAGGGTAGTATTACTACGGATTTAGGCCACGGGTGGGATTGCCCTGCCCTTACCCCGCCTTTTACCGCTGCAAATATATTAAGCTGGGGGCCAGGGGAAAGAAAAGCCCAGACACCAAGGCAACAGGTTTCACTTGATTTCACTGGTGAGGTGCCTTTCATTTGCACAATATGGTGTGTCTTAAGTCTTACAAACATTATCATGGTACCTGAACTCATGGCTAAATTATCTAACTTTACAAGACGCAGTATCCATGGATAATCTCCCTCCAAGAACAGGATATACTTACCATCACCCACCCACCTTGCAGACAAAGATCACTGTATTATTGTAGCCTTCTTAATTGTTTGCTCTTCAGCACACCGTGGGCTCTTGTTCCAATTCCTGCCTTCTATATATTTCTATATATACTGTCCTCTTCCAAGCTTGACTAACAGAGTTGTTTTTCTGGACAGGGCCAACTATACATTAGATTTTGAACATATGAATTATTTATACAAGCTTATCTTGACCATGTGTGTGAGGTATGCCTGCATGTTGGGACAAATCTACTTTAATGAATCTGGTACTTAATTCAACAGGGCGCAGGCTTTGGTGATCCTCACCTCAGGTCAACAAGATACCTTGAATGCGGACCTCCCAATCCTCCGAACCATTGCCTGATGCTTGATTGAACTGTGGCGGCCGAGATCATAGTATAGCAAGATCGTCCTCCAATGCTAAGTTCCAACTTATGTCTCGAGTCTGAAACCGTGCATGGACTACTATTAAGTTATTGACATGGCATGGAAAAACAAGCTCCATGCTCCGAACTCATGCATCAGAAATACAAGAAGAGGTATTGTTCAACCTTCCCATAACTGAATCAGTCATGGTGTACATGGAAGTCTAATGGGGGATTCTAAACTGGAGCAGCTGCTGGGTTGCCGTCATTTGATATTCCCTCCCAATTCCCAGGGCCCTCCATTTACCATCCACTTCACTCTCCCCATTCTCAAATGCGCTCAATCTCTGAGTCAACACATCCTTCTTCGTTATGTTCATCTGTTTTTCTAGGCAACAGGTTTATTACTCATGCAGTAACTACCTAGCGTTTTTCCTTCATCCTCCTGCAATGCGTGATCTTGCGGCAACAGCATGGTTGTAAAGCTTAGCCTTTGACGCGCGATAATTGACTATCTTCCACTTCTCGCATTACTCTTATTCTGTTGTCCGCCATTCTCTTGTTGTTGTCTTCTTTCTGTCCTTTCTTTTGTCGCTTTTGGTGTTGTGTTGTGTGCTTCCTGCGTCAAACAGGAAGTTGTCCTCGAGCAATTCGACAACAGCTTCCTGTAACCCGGCTGCCCACGATGGATGGACTCGATTTATCCGCAAGTATTTCTGCGGAAACCCCGAGGGAAGGCTCTGTCGGACCCGTCGACATTCCTTTCCACGACCAGGGGGTTTACGCTATGGTTGACGAGAAAGCTCATCAGATTGTCGAGGCGGGAAACCAGAAGCTGGACGAGTTGTTTGAAAAGTTCACCAGAGGATTTGACCCCAAGTCCTTTGCCAACCGCATCATGTCCGTTGTGCCAAAGCTGTTGAAGAATCTTCGTCCAGGAACTTACGCTCATCTGTTGTTGCTCTTGTTCTCGACATACAATTCCATCCAAATGTTTCAGCTCGCTCTCGAGGATTGGCTGTTTCATCATTTCAAAGGCTTGCCAATCGTTCATCCCACTGACATGAAGCGCACCGACGAAATCTTTCTTGGGCTTGAGATTGAAATGCTGAGACAATTGCTGGCTCCTATCCGTGAAGGGACCAAGAATTCGATCTTTTGGTTGAATACTAGACGTGCAGATCCGTTCAAAACCTGCGAGCAGCTTGAAGCAGCTATTAGAGTGATCGAGTGCTTCAAGGACGATATTTGTGCGGCGTTGAAGACGGGTAGTGGATATAGTAAGTGGTCATGAGTTGCACTTCTCGTCGATATGCTGACCTCCATCTCTCTAGGGACCACTTACTGCAATCTTCCGGTCTCAGTCGAACGGACCGCCATGCTTAGTATGAAGCGGATTCGGATGGACGGTTGCAGGGCGACACTGTGCTGGGACAGCTTCAACGGCTCCGAAATAGAATTCACCGCGTTTTTCAGGTTCTACAAGGCCCATATCTCGCGCACTCAACCCGAAAAAGCACGCGCGTCTGGCTGGCTGCCTCCATCCAACCCCCAAACTCCTCGCCTGTCGGCCCCGGAAGCAGTTGAAGGAGATCTGGCTAGTTGGTCCTCCCATGGAGTTGAAAATGAGATATTCGACCTCCTGCTCAAGACCGCAATGTGGCTCAGCATCGCCAGAGGACTACCAGCTGTGCATCTGTTCTGTGATGTCGCCAGACTCTTCGTGCTTAACGGCCCTCAGGAAAAGGCTGATGATGAATACCGTTGCTTCCTGACGTACCTCACCAGAATCAGAGCCGTCGAAGAAGGTACTCAACCCCCTCCTTCTCCTCTCGTCTTTCGGGATGACGAGGCCTTCCCGACGCGCAATATCGACTACTTTGAGGACGTCTGGAGAACGCGCCATCAGCTCTCTACGGGCCTTCTGGACAATACTTCTCTGCTCGTGAATCACAATGCGCCCAACTTCAAGCTTTCTGCAGCGCCTCCTCGCCGCCGTGCCGGTCATCCTGACATGCATATCATCACCGAGGCTCCTCTTCGTGGCAACTTGGAGAGCATTCCGTGCACCCCAGAGGAAAATCCATCGCAGGAGTAAGTCATGTCCCTTCCATACTCTTATCCCACCCGGCCTTGGAACAAAACTAACATTTGTGTTTCTGCCCTAGAGCCGCCGACGAGTATGACTTCCTCCAACTCTCACCTGACAAGCCTGGCACACCCCGCAACTGGACCGTCTAATTGCCCGACTATTATGACCCTCGACGTCTCTGGTTAATGTTTCGAGCAATATATTTGCAACTTGAGTTGATCTACGTATCCGGAAGAGGTACGCACTCTTATGGCTCTATCAACCATGCAGAAAAACCATGATAGCGAAAGAAGTTGGCTTTGGGTGTTTTGACCAGACTATCCATCAGATAGATCTTCTGGGTCGGTTGGTACGAGATTCTTTTTCTTTTGCGTCTTCTTTTTTCCGTCCTTGAGTTCCTCCTCGTTTGGTCCTTCAGTTGCCTCACCCTCTTCCATTCAGACTACGTTTCTGCTATGCATTAGCTAGCAGATACAGTGACTTGAACAGAGTAGCAAGTCGGCACTGAGGAACCCTGCGAGTTGAACCGACACAGTCAGTCAGTTATCGTACAGGAAAATTACAAAAGAGGGAAAAAAAAAAAAAAAAAAAAAAAAAAAAAAAAAAAAAAAAAAAAAAAAAAAAAAAAAAAAAAAAAAAAAAACAAGGCTAGCTCAGATCATCTCAAAGCATGAACATCTTCTGTCTCTCAAATCTCTATTTTTCTGTCATTGTTCTAAATATGAGAGAAAGAATCTGCCACTCATGTTGTTTCTCTGTCAAGGATCCAATTCTTGCGCCGAGACTTTATGTTACGCAAGGTGAAACACAGCTAATGTTGCCATGCAGGTTCCTTTTATGATCTTCTCGGCATCCTTCACCTCAATTATCTCTGCTGATTACCGATAGGGTGTTGTTGTGACTCATACCTAGGTTGGGGAAGTGCGTGAACAGGCTGGTCTGTTTGCTCCAAGCCCTGTACATCACCACATACCTTCTTGGCTTGTCTGGTCAGTCAGCGAAGCGCCATATCCTTCAAAGTGTTCCCTTCTCTGGATCCCACGACGCTGAGCGCTTTGCTTCGCCAACGGCTGGGTAACGTGACTACTCGGACTCCCTCAGCTTGAAAACTGGAAACCTTCTTGACGGTAATCGAAAGCCAGGCTGTCCAGGCAAGGCTTACCCTACCAGAACTCTTTACGATAAGGATGCGGTGTGCTAACCTAGATCACGGATATGCCTAGTACTGACCTTACCCTACTCGGCGATATTTAACCTACAGCATACGGACGAAGCAGAAAATAGAAGCGCATTATCCATTATTTCCTTCGTTGTCGTCGATTAGCCTCCTTTTATGCCGATAGAACACCTAGATCCGGGAAAGAAAACAAAAAGCCTATGTGGATATACGGAGCACAAGATAAGAAGGGGAAATAAAGACAAAAAGGCTAACACTGAACGCCCGCTAAGAGGTAATCATACTGTAATCCAGAAATGGATCAATCATCGTCATGTCATCAACAATGGGTATGTTGGAAGTAGTGTCAGCCGCAGCCGCAGCCGCGGACACGGACTCTTGCATCATGGTATCGGGATCAAGAAAGCCCCCTGTCTGAGTAAAGCTTGAAGAATCCGCACTGTTGTCAAGCGTATATGGCTCTGTGTTGATATCAGGAAGCATGGAACCCTGGTCATGGTCACGATCAGCGGCCGTTGGCGCACGGCCATAAGGGTCACACGAGGGAATCCCGTTGTCAAACTCAAGCCCGTATATCCCGAAGACATCGCCAGGTACAGGCTCTGAAGCATCGCCGAGCAGCGCGCGCTGAAGAAACAAGCCTCGAATATCATCCTCCACGTAACCGTGTTTACTGCCCATATGAACCCACAGATCGTAATTGCGGTGGAAGCGATGCGGGCACGAGTCGAGAAAGCAAGCGATCTGGCGTCCCGTTGCCTCGGCGTAACCTTCGCCCGTGAGCGCCGCGATTGACACGTTGCTGCTATTGTTGTTTTCTTGCCGTTTTCTCGCCAGACCCAGGCGCTGGCGACGTTCAGCTTTGGAGTTCTGGAAGCCTAGGTGGGCGGTACGGATGTGTTCTTCTAGGGCTAGTTTGCTGCCGTAGCGCTTTCCGCAGCCGTCGCCAGACCAGCCGGTGACTCGTTTCGATGTGGAGAGGTCGGCTTCTCCGCAGACGAACCGTTTTTCTCCCTCGTGAACAGTTCGGATGTGAACTGCTAGGTTTCCCTTTTTAGTGAAACTCCGGTCGCACCCTGGTACAGTGCAGGGGAATATCTTTCGATCTTCGAGTGAGACATTCCCATGGGCGACCTCTAAATGGCGGCGTAGTTCACGTCCTGTAGAGCATGTGACTGAGCAATTGGGACATTGTGGGGGATGCGCAGTGCGAATATGAGCCTGGAGTAGCGAGTATGTGGGGAAGGTAATGGGAGGGGCCATCGAAGGCTGGCTTTCTTGCTCCACACGCTGGGAACACTCTGCGCAACTGAACCGCTTTTCCGTGTGGATTCGACTCTCGTGCGCGCGCAGATGGCCGGCGGTTTCGAAGGCCATGGTGCATTTTTCACCGGTTTCTGGGTCATTGTGCGAACACTGGAAAGGTTTCTGTTTCAGATGGACTGACAGAACGTGCTTTTGGAGCGTAGAGTGCTTGCGAAAGGTCTCATTGCAGGGAGGATACCCCGTACAACGGTATTTGTCTCGACCATCGTGCGCAGCCAAATGTCGCCGAAGGCGAGAGCCGGTCACGAAGCTCTTCCCACAGCCAGGTCGATCACAAACGTAGTCTCGAATTCCAGTATGGGCGCTTTTGACATGGTGGTTCAAGTGAGAAGCTCGAAGAAAGGTCTTCTCGCATCCGTCATGGGTACAACTGAATAGTCTCTCGTTATTATGTGAGCGTACATGTTCCTGGAGCCGTGCAGGTCGGTTGAATGCTTTGGTGCAACCCTCAAACGGACAGCAGTGGGTTTTCAACTCCGAAGGATACCTGACCGAGGTCGTCGAGAAAGGTGTGGCCGGTGTGTCATGAAGACTCCCGCTCGTAACGCTGACATCATCTTGAATGGAATAATCCGCATCTGAATGGGCTTCTTCCTCGATTGGATCTGAGGCGGAGAGGGGGGTTAGGCCCTGGAGTGCTCGCTGTATAGATCGGGACGTAGCTTACCCGTCTTATCAAGGGCTGCCTGTCTTTGTAGGCGTTTAGGGCTAGGGTAGTCCCCTGATGACCCTCTTTTCTGACCCATTCTCAAGTGAGAGCACAAAATAGCCTCCTTCAAAGATTCATAATATACACAAAGTGATAAACATTGAAGATTTGACGGAGCAAAAAATCCTGCAACGTTGATTAATCTATCAAGAGGTCAAAATTTTGCCAGTATCCGAAAAAGGCGGTGAGAGCTCTATACCCAAACGAGTTAGTGGAATCTGGAACTTTTCCGCCGCCTTTTTCGATATCGCAAATCTCGAAGAAAGAAACATCCCGTGCGCCGTTTGTCGCTTTGTTCCGCCTAGTACAAGTGAACGGGACAGGATCTTCTTTTTATTCTCATCCGATCTCTAAGCGCCAAACTTGTCCAGCACCGATTTCTCAGGCATCTTGTCACAATGTCTGACTACGGAGACCACGAAGCTGAAGAAAAGTAAGAACACTTTTTCTAGAACCCGATTCCCAATGACACGAATAGTTGTGGCTTGCGCCATTCTCTTCCGACTTCTACTGGAGAGATTTGAAGAGTCCTGACTTGTTTCCACCATAGCTACGACTACGAGCCTGGGCAAGACTACGACGACAATGAGCCCGAAGACTTCCTCAACCCCGAAGACATGGAAGGCGAAGAAGGCGCGGAGGGATACGAAGATGGCTCATATGCGCCGGCCGTAAATGGAGATCGTGTAGTCGTCTCAGGCGACCCGAATGCAGGCTATGCGGGCAAGGTGGTTGAACAGGCACGCGCGAAAAAGATCCCCAACGACCAGCGCACGACGACCCCGTACATGACCAAATACGAGAAAGCCCGTGTGCTCGGCACTAGAGCTTTGCAGATCAGGTTCGTCCACGCGATATTAGGCTAGGATGGCGATTAGGGGAGGGCGCCTTACTGACAACTATTCAGTCTGAATGCGCCGGTGCTCGTGGATCTCGAGGGCGAAACGGATCCTCTGCAGATCGCTATAAAAGAGTTGGCCCAGAAGAAGATTCCTCTTATTGTGAGGAGATACTTGCCGGACGGAACGTAAGTTGCGCTCTTATCTGCTGAAACGAGGTCCCTTTTAACTTATAGCGCCTTTACAACAGTTATGAGGACTGGACATGCGAAGAACTGCTATAAATAATAATCAGCTTGTATCTCAAATTGGGTTTGTTTTCGTTTCTTATAGTCGGACTTTTCTTTTCCGCATAGCGTTTGGAGTTGAGGAGTAGGACATGGGCGACGGCTCAATCAGTCGGGTCCTACAAAGGGAAAAACAATCAAAAACACATGCAAACCTTTGATAGTGACATTGGGACCATAAGAAAATAAGAAAAGAGGAAAGTTTGATGTTGACATCCGCATCTTGGCTCGTAGTGCCCGTGCCTGTAGGTATCAAGGGTCGATTCTCAGGCAGTCAACCGAATAGATTGGTCCTCTATCCTGGAGATGACTGAGCAAACTAGCCAGGGTATTTCTACAATCCTGAAGCAGTCCAGGCAGCTGCGAGTCCAACCGAGTCCTTTATGGTTTTTGAGACTTGAATCGACGCAACTGGAAATGTGGTTCAACTTACCAATGATCTCCCCAGTGGGTTGGTTATGCTATGGCCGTCTGCATAAACATAACCCTGCCTCCGAACGCCATACAGCTCGAGGCATATCAATAAACAATAATGGGGAGCGTACAATCGATCTATGAAATCTGTCACATGACCGGAGATTTCGATATCGGGGTTAAGCGGCACCGATTCCGACTGGCCCTCATCATCAAACTGTTCGTCTATCCTCCGCCGTATACCTTAGTCCAGAGTATCATATCCAAAGCTGTCTTGTGACAGTAGCAATGATGATAAGTCGAAAACCTGGTGCTCGATCCTGCGACTCCCAGTTGCTAGGTACAGATTACTCCAGACAGCAGGTATGCATTATGCTTATTATTCTTTTCCCCGCTGGATAAATCGGCACGCCGACGCGCTAATCCGCCGAGGCTTGATCACTCAGCCAATGTCCGTATCCAATCATCAGACTAATTGCTAGATCAGATTCTCTTATGCAGTCTCGAGGATGTATAGGCCAGTCGACTGACGACGACCCAGATTTGCTACGGTTCGCGGGGCTGTCGGCTCGGTGCGTCGAACACAGTACCGAAGAATCACGCCAGATACCCTCGGTATCTATGCTGAGAATCGCATTTGTCAGACAAAGGGGGAATAATGATGTACTCTGAGGGCGCTCAGTGTCGTCTATACGGAGACGAAAGCACACTCCGGGCAACGGAGCCGGTCCCTGGTTCCAACTTTTTGCAGGAGTTCCACTGGAATAGAGGCGAATCAGGCCCTATGATGTGGACCTCTCCCCGGCTGGCTTCTGGTCAGTTTTGCCGAATCTTTACTCTATTTCCCAAGCTTAGCCTTCTTAGCGGGCCCCGCGCAGTCAGGATTATTAAAGAAATGCTTGCGTAAATCGAGGAGATTTCTTCATGTATTTTGTCGCGCCTCCTGAAATGCGCAACTGGCTTCTCTGTTTCAAGACAAAGCTTCGAGCGCACATTCTGTCCATCATACAATAGCCGCTACATCGCTCGCGCTTAGCGTGCTGTATTGCAAAAGAGCACCCTCACCGCAACCGCGTGTAGAAATGCGCACAGATGCTGACGCAGAGGAGAAGAACATGAGTGGATTCGAGACTGGTCAAGATGTCGAGCAGACTACTCCTGTGCCGACTCAGCCAGCCGAGGAAAAGCCAGATGATCCTGTATTCGATACTGGTTTCAAAGCCTGGCTCCAAGTCTTTGGGTCCTTTTTCCTATTTTTCAACTCATGGTATGTGCTGCATACGAAGGGTTCTCTTTTCCTACTGCTCGGGTGCTAACGGTAATGACAGGGGGGTGGTAAATACATGGGGTGTTTACCAAACATACTATGAGCAAACGATGCTATCTGATATGCCCTCATCCTCTATAGCTTGGGTTGGTTCATTACAGTCCTTCCTTCTCATGCTGTTCGGTGTTGTTACAGGTCCACTGTTTGATGCTGGATATTTCCGTGCGCTTCTTGCTTTTGGGACGTTCATGCTCCCCTTTGGGCTTATGATGACGAGCATATCCAGTCAGTTTTGGCATTTAATCTTGGCCCAAGGGATTTGTGTCGGTTTAGCCTGCGGGTGTCTTTTTGTTCCCGCCATCGCCATCTTGCCACAGTACTTCAGGCAGAAAAGAGGCCTCGCGAACGGAATTGCAGCTACAGGAAGCAGTATTGGTGGCGTTGTATACCCGATCATGTTCAACGAGTTGCAGAAAAAAGTTGGATTCCCTTGGGCAACGCGCGCCGTGGGCTTCCTCGCTCTTGGAACCTGCTTGGTCTCCTTCTCACTCATGCGCATGCGGTTTATGCCAACCGAGAAGCGCAAATTGATACAGCTGGGCGCTTTCAAGGAACCGATCTTCGTGCTTTTCTCCATTGGCATGTTCATGGGATTCCTCGGCTTCTACAACTTCCTTTTCTACGTCCAATCCTACGCCATTGAGACAGGCATTGTCGACGATAAACTGGGCTTCTACCTCCTTTCGATGCTGAATGCCGGATCAACCTTCGGCCGTATCATGCCCAACTTCATCGCCGATCATACCGGGCCGCTCAACATGCTCATCCCAGCTTCAGCAATTACCGCTATTCTCTCCTTCGTCTGGATCGGTGTACACAATACTCCTGGAATCATCGTCCTATCCGTTTTATACGGAATATTTTCCGGCGGCTTCGTCTCACTTCCGCCTGTTGTCATGGCTACATTGACCAAGGACATGCGGGAACTTGGAACGCGCATGGGCATGGTCTTTGCGATCACTTCTATTGGATTGTTGATCGGAACGCCGATTGGAGGTGCCATTCTGAGTGACACGCACAAGTATCTGGGAGTCCAGCTATTTACCGGTTGCTGTCTGGCAACGTCTGTTTCTATATTCCTGGGTGTCAGGCTTTCTCGCACGGGGCTCAAGGTGGCCGTTCGGGCTTGAGATTAGCCCGACAAGAACTCGTCGACCGAAGTACTTTCATTCTCATGTCTAAGGGGCCTCAACTCTCAAGTCTTAATTGAAGTGATCTTCTCCCCCTTACCTGGCACAGTAATATTGCGGGGCTGTGCCTAATTATTTCGAACTATTCTTCAAGGGAAGATCCGGCATCTGTCCGGTTAAAAGTGCATTAGTGGAGCGATTTTGGGCATAGTACTATATAAACATCAGATAATAATAGGTTTACGCGGATCTTCATGGATCCTTCTGCACTTTCGTCGCGACTAAAACGATCCTCGTCAAAGGAAGAAATGGTATCATTATATGTGTTACCGACTGCAATATCCTTGGCCATCAAAAGCAACACCACAACACCAAAGACGCAAAACGACCGCCGTCTTACAAGACTATAAAACATCATGCGGGCTAACAGGGAAATTCTCCCCGTTTTCGCGGATATGCTCCAGCTTCTTATCCCGACTACACAGTTTGCGCATATCGAACGCATCCTCTCCCGAGTCTGACATTCCTGTCGGGTCATCGCTGTAGTAATTGACGACGCGTCGGAAGACGGAATACCTGTACGACAACCAAAAACGCATTAGCGAGTCCCTTCTGATGACGACCTTCCCATTCTTCAAGAAAAACGGTTTTGGAATAAATAAGAGAGAAGAATCATACCCCATGCCCTTGTACATATCCACGGCAATCTTATTCCCCGCCCGTACATACAAATCCACAAACCAAGCGTCATTGATATCCGAGCCCTGCTCTAGCCGCTCGGTAAGCCTTCGCGCATGGCCGAGCCGTCGCCAGGCAGGCGCAACAGTCAGGACGGTGATGTGGCCGTGCCAGGGCGTGTAGTGTTCCGAATGGCGCATGGAGGGATGTTGTTCTTCGAGCTTGCCCATGACTGAAATCGAGCGTCATCTTTTAGCGGTTGTCTTTGCGTATCTTGAGAGTTCCAGTCCCCGTATCATTTCACGTACTGTATCCGACAATGCCCTCTTTGCGATCTTGCACGCTGCTGAAGAGGGAGGGCCATCGCATCAGGTAATTCAGGTAGAAGCCCAGATCGTAGTTTTCGGTTAGCGGGTCGAGATTTGTCAGGTTAAGATTGAAGAGGTCCGTGGGGGACATGCGGCGGATGGAAGTCATGGCTGCAGATCACTGGTCGATATTATTATTAGGTGTGTTGGGCGGGCAATACTTTTCTTAAAGCTATTCTTGTGACAATAGTGAAGCGGGGAATAATAATGGGGAAAGGGAAATTAGAACTGAAGGAACTAAAACTTACTCGATTGGGGCTTCGGCGGTCACGGGGAAATAATTGACGGCCGCGGATCAAGCCGTCTGCTTCCAATTCAGCCCACCCCATTTCCGTTGTTTCGCTCGCTTGCTCAAGGGCGCTGCTTTCTTGGAGATATGAAATTGGCCGTCTTGTGATATTCTCTCGACTTATCCCGCGTTCCACCAGAAGGCTGCTGTGATCGCTGCCCGCTGACTTTGACGCATTCCCGCACTTACACGGAGTGACCCCTGTCGAGTATTCGATCTCACGACTCAAGTCAAGTAGATCTCCAGCAAGTTCACTGGTTTGCGATTCCCTCCTTTCAGAGGCATACATAAAGGATCTTTCGACACGTCTTTCACCAGGCCACGTCCATTGTCTTTGTTTGAGTTGCCGGAGGGTCGTTACACATCCTCGTCCACATCCTCCTCCACGACCTGCAACATGCCGCCCAACCCCCCTCCACCCTTAAGACTCCATCGCCATACCAGCAGTCAGTCCTCCATCATGGACCTGGATCCTATGTCGCCGGTGACTTTTATACCAAATGGATACTCCCACGCGTCCCCCAGGTCGCCTCAAAGTCCTCGATCATCCGCCCCGCCATCCCCTGTTACCCCTCGACAACATTACGCGCAGAGCATGAACGGGTACTCGAGAAATTCAGGCGACTTTGGAACTGCCACAGAAGGAGGCGGAGGGTTGGGAAATCTCGCGGACGAACTCGCGGATGCGTGGGAGGACGAAGAGGGCGGTTATGGATACGCCTCTGGGCAGGAAGCTCCTCCGTCGGAGACACATTCACAATCGCTGGAACAGATGAGAACGCTGTCGCCGTCGCCCGGGTACGCTTCTGAATCTGACTCGTTGCAGCCGCCTAGACCTAAGATGCGGAATGGCTCGCATCGGCACCGGAGGCACGAGTCGCAATATGACGGTTCGGATTATGGTAATGATTCGGACTTTGAGGAGGCGGCCGATATGACCCCGGGGCTTGAGAATCAGATGGCGGAGATTGAAGGACTGGCGCGCCGGGGTCTTGAGAATAATGGCAGCGAGCATGACCGTATCATCGAGCGTGCGGTTACGGCGCTTCAGGATCTAGGCGCTCAAAGTGGGATCGAGAACAACGCAATGAGGTAGGTTACGCCACATTCTCACCCCTAAACGTAGCTTGCGAGCGCAACTTGACCTATATACTAATCCTTTCTCTCCAGACTAATCACCGCCCATTCCTCAATCACATCGCATCTAACCCACCAAACCCGCACTCTCCAAAACCTCACACACCCTCTCCTCTTCGCCCCCTTCCCGCTCCTCTCCGAAGACGCAATCGACGCGCTAATCCCCTTAATCGACGAAGGCCTCCTCCCCAGCCTGCCCTACCCCTTCCCAGATCAACCGCGCCACTCGTCCCGTCCCACCACCCCCTCTCAACTCCCTGCCTCAAACCCGCTCTCCTCCCTCCAATCCCTCATCTCCCAAACCTCCGACATAACCCTCTCCCTCCGCAGCCTGAACGACACCCTCTACGAATCACGACAGCTCACATCAACCGCCTCCCGACGGCTCCGGTCCGCACGCGAACTTGTCGCGGAACTCCGCCGTGAAGAGGAAAGCCGCGAGGAAGGCACCCGTTGGATCGAACGCGGTGACTGGGACCGCCGGTTACAGGAACGGGAGGCCGGTCGTGAGTGTGGAGACGTCGTCAGTGGCTTCGAGGCGTTTTGCGGAGAGTGGAGGGAGAAGCTCTTTGGGGCTGCTGGGGCGGGGACGGAAGCGGTTGCTGCTTGAGATATGGAAGATTCCCCTGATTTGATTTGCAGTGCAAAATATCTCTCTCTATCCTCTGATATCCTCATGAAATCCTTTCCTACTCGTTTCCCACCCTCCCTTCCATCTATGGGCCCATTTATGTTTGTTCTTATTCGGCGGACCATTCATTTTTTTTAACTTGTACATACCACACATACTACATAGATCCCTACCTATTTTGTCGGACACTGACTGCACAGTCCCGCACCACTCTCATACTTCCTACATTCATGTCTCTCTTTCACCGATTACGCCATTTCCTTTTTCTCCATGATCTCTTTCATTTTCGTGGACCGAGTTGGAACTAGAAAAATAGACATACATACGCCTATTGCTAGCTAACTCTGCCCGCAACAAGCAGAATGTACGAATGTCTTAACAGGCAAACGAAAAGAAAAGGGCCACTATGGGTAAAGAAGAACAAGTTCCCATCTTTGCATTATTCATCCAACTATACCAGACATAAAAGCGAAAGAAATGAAAAGAGAAAAGAATTCATTTATGAGAGACATAATGCATTTCAACAGAAACCATCATTTGCCCAGAAAAGACTCTAGCTAAACACTGTACAGTCTCCCCTGGCTCATAACACGCAAGCGAATAGAAAAAAAGAGAGGGTAAACTGCAGTATGCGAGTGATGAAAAAAGATGGTTGTAGGTGGGGAGACGGAGATGGTTATAGAGTAAGGAGGATTATTTTTCATGCGCCCATTTCGTTGTTCAGGTACAGAAAACTTTTTTCGAGAAAGAGCTTTGCTGGTGTGTGTATAACGTAGCTTACTGTTGCTGGCGCTTCCAACTGGGGACCCACTTTCCGGTGCTCTTGGGTTCTTCAGGCTTATCGGAGGCGGACTGGGGGGTTTGTGTGCGAGAGGGGGGTTGAGAGGAGCGTTGGGTGGGAGGCACATAGCGGTCGGTGGGAGGGGCAGCGGGAGAGGCGTTGGAACCGCTACGGGCATGGGGAGGCACGTAGCCGCCGGTCCTGCGAAGAGGCGGCGCCGCCTCCTTAGGAGCTTCAGGGGCAGCAGGAGCAGCAGGAGCAGCAGGAGCAGCGCCGGTAGCCTCTTTAGCGGCTTGACGCTCTCTCCAGCTAGGAGCACCACCAGTGCGAGAAGCAAGGTTAAGACGAGGAGCGGTACGTTCGGGCTCTGCACGGGCAGGAGGCTCCGCAAGGCCGGCCCGTTTCGCGAGTCGGCGAGCCTCGGCCTCCTCCTCACGTTGTCTCTGTCTGGCGGCGATTTCATCCATTTTCCTGCACTTCGAGTTAGCAGCAGATACGACAGTAATATCAGCTAGAGATAAGTAAACTAACTTTCTCTCCTCTTCACGCTTGGCCTTCTCTTCGGCCAGTTGGCGGCGGCGCTCTTCTTCACGAGCAATTCTCTCCTCCTCCTCACGCTTGGCACGTTCTTCCTCCTCTCTCTGGGCACGCTCGGCGTTCTCACGCTCGATCCTCTCGCGACGGCGGCGTTCCTGGACTTCCTTGACGCGCTGCTTCTTCTTGGCCTCGAACTCTCTCTCCGCAGCCTTGCGGCGCTTCTCAAACTCTTCGTGACGCTTCTCAGAAACTTCCTTGCGGAAGGAGCTGAACTGAGGTACCAGACGGCTGAGACGGTGCTTGAGAGCGACAGCCTCCTTGTGTTTGGCCTCTGCTTCGGCAAGTTTTTCGGCCTTCTGACGCTCGTAGACCTCCATATCCTGCTTCTTCTGAGCCTCGTAGTCCTCGGGAATGTGCTTCAATTCCTCGCGACGGAAAGCACGCTCCAAGTGGTCGATACGCTTGCCAGTGGTGCGGACACGCTCGTTGAGCTCGTTCTTCTCCTTCTCCAACTGCGCGAGCTTCATAGCACGCAGACGGTTGGCATCGAGTTCCTCCAAGTCGAGCTCGCTGATATCAATACCCTTAACGCCGCTCTTCAGTTCCTCGAGCTGTTTCTTGAGTTCCTGCTGGCGAATACGCTCCTGCTCGTCCTTGATACGCTTCTTCTCACGCTCCCGTTGCTCTTCAGCGAGGCGCTGCTTCTCAGCCTCTTGGAGTTGCTGGGTGCGGAGGCGCTTGCGAGTCTCCTCTTCCTTCTGCTTACGCTGCAGAGCATCTGTAGCAGCCTCCTTCTTCTTCTCGATGATAACGCGGCGCTCCAGAGTCTCCTCGTGCTCCTTGGCAGCACCAGCCTCAGCGCGGGCAAGGGCAACCTGCTTGGCCTGGAGGCGGGCCTCACTGTAAGAGGGATCGACGTACATGCAGGTAAGGTGCAGGGTCTTGGCCAGACGGGTGAGCTGCAGGCGCGCAATCTCCGCAGGGGTGTTCTGCAAGCGCTGCACAGTGCCAAGTTCGCTTTCCGCGGACCCGGCGGCGCTGCCGGAGTGCAGACCCTTGGCGGAGGAGAAAACGTCGGTGTCGAAAGTAAGGACGCCGGAGATGTGGTCCACGCGGATAGCGAGGTCACCCTTCTTGCAACCGTTCATGATGAACTTTTCAATCATGGATGGGGTGATCTGGAAGGGATCGGGGAACTGAGCCAGTTCGTAGACGAACTTCAGCTCCACAGACTCGTAGACCTGCGACAGCTGCTGGAAGAGACGGGTGAGGATGACCTGCTGCAGAGGCACGACGTACTTCTGCATTTCGGGGTCGGCGCCGATCTGCTTGAGAATGGGGGTAACTTTCTTGCAGATGGACAAGGGGTGGAAGTCGACTTCGAGGATGTTGTACAGATCGCGAATTTCAGGGCGAGCACGCTTGAGAAGGCCCTTGTTGAGGGCATCCCTGAAAAGAACAGCGCGGGTCGGGGACTGCGACATGCCGAGCAAGTTGGTGAGACGAGTGTTCTTGTTCTTGCGGACCTCATCAACATCGATCAGAGCGCCCCGAGATCGAGAAGTGCTAATCACAGGGATGGAAAGGGCAGAGAGAAGGACAAAGGATGCGGACTTGGTCATGTCGGCCTCGGTGACTGAAGGGTGATCCTTCTTGTTGCCCTGGTTAGCGCTGAGGGTGACGGCAGACTGGCGGAGCAGGTTGTAGTAGCGGTTCCAGGCGGCAGCGTGGAAGAGATAGTTTTCGCTAACGAGGAAAATACGGGCCAGCTTCTCGTAGTAGTTGGCCATCATGACATTCTTGGCGGGGCGTTTGCTGAGGCTCAAGAGAGTGTGGATATCCTCAATGCTGCGGAAAGCCTCCTGCCACAATTCCAACTCCACAGCAACGTTCAGCTGCTGGAAACGGGTGTCGAGGTGACGTTGCAGAGTATCAGGGTCGCTGAGGTTGATGGCATGCATCTGAGCGGAGTACTTCGCGGCGTTCTGGACATGGTTGCGGAGCAGTTCACAGAGCCTGCGGAACTCGGTCTTGCGGGTGTACTTCAGGCAGAACTGGAAGGCCTGTAGAGCAGTGGTCTGGTACATGACCTCCAGGCGGGCATTGTTCTTAAGGATCTCGAGAACGGTGCGGTATGTTTCCCAGAGGAACTTCAACCATGGGGTGACAACAGCTCGGTCGGTTCGGTCGCGGGACTGCTCGCCGGAAACTGTAGCAAGGAGGATGGTTTCGGGGGTCTCAATGGCTTCCAAGTCCTCGACGTTGGAAGAGGGAGCAGCGGATTCCAGGGACGATTGGATCTCATCGGCTTTGGCTTGGGCTTCGGTAACCTTCTTCTCCGCGAGTTCGATGAATCTCTTGAGGACGACCTATCATACAAGCATCCGTTAAAAAAAATTATTCCTCTACACACAAAAGCCGGTATCTTAGACGGAACCACATACCTCGATCGTTCCCACATTGGTGTTCTGGGCAATGTTCTTGTACTGGTACAGGCCATCCTTGGCAGCCTTGCCCTTGCGCAGCTCAACAGCAAGTTCGACAAAGAGAAGCATAACCGGTTCGAGAGAGGCGATGGGGCTGCTGCGCGTCCGCTTGGAAGTGGCATGTTCGTGGAGGACGTTCAAGGCGGCCGGAGCCTGGCCCACGGCGATAAGTTCCTGAGCCCGCTACAGACGAAATTCCCAGTTAGAAAAGAGTCCCTTGACCTCGATCTCGTTCGAAATATCTTCACCTACCTTCAGGACATTTTCGGGCTTGATATGCGGTGGAGGCGGCATGATGGGCGATAATAATTCTCGATATAAGCGACGACTATTCGATAGGGCACGGACGGCACACAAATTCAAGATGGATCTCGACAAGGGATAGCCAAAAGCGAGTCGAGATTGCGCAACGACTGGCGGGCAGCAGGATGTCGACAGCCAGAAGTCCCTTTTGCAGTTAAGCTGCCACGCGACGGGTCGGCGAGAACAGGTGGGAGGGGAGGCGTCTTGGTTGTGCGAGACGACAAAAAACCCAAACGGTTGGTTTCTTGGTTTCCTCCCACTTTGGGTTAAGCGACGGGGTCACGTGAGGATCTATACGTCTTGAGCCTCCCAACTTGTTGTATATACGACGATGCGTATATGCTTGAACCTGATTTCTGGGAGTTTTATTAGCACAGCTTGCTATTCATCTGCGCTTTAGCCCAGGTTAATGCCAGGTAGTGATCATGGCTCCGTGTCAAAGCCATGTTGGGGCATCGTCTTCGAGAGAGCAGCATCGACTACCCGGCAACTCAGTCTTTTTCGTGACCTGGTGTGGTTAGTACTCGTGGTTACTCTCACTATCAGTGTGTAAGTAACCATACCTCTGCGACCTGTCAATAGAGTAGATGGTGTCAACCACAAGGAGTGCACTACACTGGTGATATATGCGAGATGGCAGCTGGAAGATCACGTGGATGTACGAAACGCCGGTCACAGTATGGTAATTCGTAGAGGTTGGAGGTTAGAGTCGGGGTCGACCCACACCAACACCGACAGTGGTACCTTACCGTCCTTAATATTTAGTTAGTGTATATCATTCGAGAGAGACAGTGACTCTGCTCAGTGCTAAGTTTACTTGGAGTAGGAAAGAGATGAAAATCAATATTTTAATCTACAGTATAATAATACTCTTTATGATCAGCAGAGGGAGATCATCGACCGTTGGCATCCTTCGTGGCGGAGAGGAATACATAGCTGTATTACTATACTTCAGTTCATTTTAATTATGATTATTCAGGGGCGAGACACTTTGGGAAAGTAAAGTTAAGCCGGCGCAGGGCTCAGACAGCCAACTAGTAATTGAATTACGGTATGATAAGCACAATATCACTTGCGTCGTGAAGCCCCCTCTGTAATGGGCGGTAATAATACTTTTTTCCCTATATCAGAGTCAGGTCACCCTTCCAGTCTCTCCCGACGACTCCCTCTTCGTCGCTCTCTTCTTCATCCGCTGCCTTGGGATCTTCCTTCTATCCTTCTTTTCGGATTCTAGTCGCTTTCCTTTTCACTTCTTTGTCTTCTTCAGATTCCCCCATTTCCTCGATTTGACCTCCATTCGTTCCCTCTGACCATTACACGAACCCTCCGCACTCTCCTTCCTCCTTTCCCTCGCCCCAGCCTCGTATCCGACTCCGTCCACCTCCGACCACTCCTCCCTTACTCCTCCGTTCCATCCCAACGCGCAGGATCCATTGAAGGATTCTGACCAAGCTACCAGCTCCAGCCCAAGCTCGGCATCACCATCGCTCTCCGCGGCCCCTTCCTTATTATCGCGAAGAGCTACTTGTGGATTCACCACCCCACGACCTTGAAAACTTCCGCCATCATCCACAAAATGGCCCACACCTACGAGCTTCGATCTGGAGGGGATGTCAAGAACAAGAAACAGAGTGTGGCCGACCTGAAGTATCGTCGGTTGACAGAGCTCAATGCCCGGCTGAAGGAGGACCTCGACCGCCCCCGTGTCAAGGTGTCAGAGGCCGCCATGTCGTAAGTGCGAACGTTTCGCTCCACAGTAGTTGGCTGTTTTGTCGCCTCTCGCTCATCGCATTGCTTCTGCCAGGCTGATTAATTACTGCAACAACACCCGCGATTTCATGGTACCTTCTGTATGGGGACAGGTATGCGACTTAACACCGACACTTTGGGAGCGAGGAGTTTCGGCTAACAGAACCCAGGTCGACAAGCGCGAAGACCCTTATGCACCTCAACAACAGGGAGGTTGCTGTACCATCATGTAATGGCCTCATGACATAAACCCAGACTGGTGCTTATTTCAAAACCATCCTGTCGCGGGTTGATTTCCTTTTCTTTTCTCTTTTTTCTTTTTCCCCTTTTCTTTTTTTCGCTACGACCTCCCATACCCTTCTTACTTTCTAATTCCGCACCCTTCGAATCCCTGAGCAACTCTTCTAAGCGCGTCGCCTCCTTACGGCTCATATCGCACGAAAGAAAAGACCCACGGCAACCGCATTGATTGATGCATGCGAAGCCCTCCAGCCGAAACGCGCGCACTGGACTTGCGCGTACTGGGACCGCTTACGTCTCATTTCAACCTCGCCCTGTTGGATTACTACTGTCGATGATTATTGTCCCGCAAGATAGCCCCCGATTGTATCTTCTTCGATTCTCTGTTCAACCCTTTTTTCCTTTTTCTACTCATACTTATCTCCCCTTGGTTCGCCCTTTTCTCTTGTTGAACGGTGTGATGGTTTGGTTCCACGGGTCCTCGAAAAACGAAACGTATAGCAAGCCTGCGAGATTGAGTGGTGTTGGGTCCGATTCCTGCGTCTGATTTTGATTTGGTTGCAGCCCGCTTTTCTGTAAATTAGATCCACGGGGTATTGAATATAGCTGGAGCTTGGCTATACCTAAGTAGATATCGTGACAGTTACCTACCATACTACTATCGTCTAGGTAGAGTAACACATACACAACGAGGCTCGAGTACCGCATCCATCCTCGTCGAGCACGAACAAAAGAAAAGCAATCGTAGCACATCTAGTGGCCCATTCCCAGTTCCACCTTGTGTACGCCGTAGGTATCCACCTAGACACTGGGGTGAGGCACAGATCACAGTACTACGTACTAAGTAGTAGTCCCTCGTCCCGTCTTGAGGCTCAAAACTGGCTGACATCATCCACCCACCCGTCCACCACCTGCACCCCCGCCACCATCCATACAAAATGTACTGACTGCATTTATATAGCATTCTGGGCGCATACTAATACTACCACTTACCTACCTAATCTTCAACACCATCCGTCAACTCACTCACTACCTACCGGATAGCCCAATAACCAAGGGTACTGGAACACATAAGAAGAAAAGAAAAAAAAAAGAAATGACCGAACCAACACCCCCCATCGAAACAAACCCGCCAACCTCCTCCTCCACATCCGTATCTCAAAACCAGAATCAAACCCAAAAGGCAAATGGAAACGGAAATGAATACCCCCGGATAACAATCCAATACTGCACCCAATGCAAATGGATGCTTAGGGCTGCTTACGTACGTACACATGGAATCCCCTGCTCTTTCCCTGCCGTTAGTTTCCTGCACCCGTTCAACACATGCGTCAACAGAGAAAGGAAAAGAAAAAGAAAGAGAAAGAAAAGTAAACTAACGCATAGGATGGACAACCACCCTGAAAAGTTCGCACAAGAACTCCTCTCAACCTTCAGTACGGATCTCGGCGAGGTGGCGCTGGTCCCGCGGACGGGGGGTGTGTTTACCGTTACGATATTTCCGGGCCCTGTTGCTTCTTCTGCTTCTGCTTCTGCTACTTCTTCGGGGGCAGAAGCAGACACAGGGACTATCCTCTGGGATCGGAAGAGGGATGGGGGGTTTCCTGGTATGTTCTATGTGCTGCTTCACCTACCTTAACCAGTCTGCTGTTCTTTGTAGTCTCTTCTGTCTGGTTTTCTGCGGTTGGCGGCAGGGGGTTCGACTCTAACTCAGCTTTCGGTAGAGGGGAGGAGGGGATGGATGCCGTAGCTAACGAGCGTACAGAGGTAAAGGTGTTGAAGTCGCGGGTTCGAAATGTGATTGATCCGTCTCGGGATCTGGGGCATACGGATCGGGCTTTGAGGAAGGGGACTGGTACAGGTGCAGGGGCAGGTGCAGAGACCAGTGGAGACGGGGATGGGAATGCAAGGAAGGGACCATCTACTACGGCTGCTGGCGTTGAGCCTGCTGAGACAAGTGTGACTGCCCCTGCGTCGGGGAAGGACAAGGCGTGTGAGGATTGCCAGTAGACTACGACTACATAGACGGCCATACTGAAATTCAGCTTCTGGATCTACCAGCTAAACTTGGGCTAGAGGAGACATGGCGGAATATGGAATATTTCCATTGTCATCATTTGCATCATGTGATATAGAGCAGAGTATAAAGATGATGTATCAAATGCATATCCAATCCAAAAAAATAAAAAAATAAAAATAAAAATGGAAAAAAATGAAGCGTTTTGAACGAAGATCAAAAGGAATCTTAAAGTCCGGGCGGTCATCCGATCCGTATACAAACGCCAATCCACACGCCCCGAGTCTAGTTTGTCCTTATCCCAAAAGAACCCCACCTCCGGAAAATTGGTCAAGTCAAGAACGCAATGCAGAGAAATGAAGTGAATATAAAACTGTCCCTCACAATCCCCGGATATGCGCCGCGCCCCCATTCTGCAAGGGGAACAAACCCAAGTCGCCCTAGTAGACCCGCTGTAGTATCCGACTCGCAGCGCAAAATCAAATGAATATGCCACAGACCACAATTCATCGGTTCAAAAAATATGACATTCCAGTCATAGCTTGCGGACCAGAACGTGTCCGTGGTCTCGAGGGTCGAGCTCCTGCTCGGGCTTTTTCTATCATTCGAGATCGTCAAATCGTAGAGTCCTCGTAATCCAGTTTCATCGTGAATGTCACCATCCAAGAGTAAAGTAGATCACTCATCGGCGCAATGTATTTGGGCGAAATACATATATATATAAAGGTGTGGCCGCGGCGCTATGGGAAGAAGCCTGGAAAACATCCAGTTTCTACCGTGATTCGCCGCTGACTTCGTGATCGGAATGATGTGTTCTGCGTTTCCAAAACGCTAGGCGGAGACGGCTCCTGCGCTTTGGCAACTTGCGCGGGCTTTGTTGTGGAGCGAGCTCATCCCAATGATGGCCCTGTCCTGAACTGCTGCCTGTACGGACAGACTGGGTCGAGCTGCCGGTTCCGTTTCTTACAGGCGACGCCTGGTTCTTGTCGGGATGAAAAGTTCGACTGTCGCCCGAATGAAGCGTGTTCTCCGATCCTGTCCCCCCGCCACGTTCGGGAGAGCCTGCACGTGGACTGCGGCTGTTCCACTCCGCATAGTCGCTTCTCGGGATCTCGCGGTAGTGACCCTGTTCATCACTATCGGCGGAAAGAAGGCTCGTTGCGTTTGTCGAAGGTGAGATGGGGGTCATCACGTTGCTGTGCGTGCCAATGCTGTGAGTCCGAGTACAGCTATTGCGCTGAGAACTCGACGGCGCGGAAGTGCAAGCGGACGAAGCAGTGTTGGCGTGTTGGCGATGGTGAGCTTGAGGCCCACTTCGTGGTCCGTTTGCCTTGTCGGCTGCCCCGTCCGCCGAGCCGGCCTCAGCAGCGCTTGGCGAGTCATTCGTTGGCATAGACTCAGTGACGGGCCCAGGACTCATGTCAGGGACAGCACATGACGATTTCCGTGATGGTTCATCATCAGGAAACGATTCACCTGTAATGTCCATTGATGGACCAGGCGTATCTGGAGACACAACGGGGCTTATTTGGTTCTCGTTGTAGTCGCTGCCCACGGATGTACGGGCCGATCGGACAAAGTAGTCACTAGTCCCACGGCCTTGCTCTTGAGACGGTTCCATCGGCGGCATTGTTTTCGCAGATTTTGCCATCGGCGTTGGCGTCGAAGTAGGCGGTGCGGTCAGAGCTTCCTGAAAACTCTTTGCGGGACTGTGAGAGCGAGGAGATACGAGACCATCAGGCCCCGCTTCGGCCATCAGAAAGGGCTTCCTGCGTTCGAGATCGGCCAGATAGTGCCACCGGGTGTGGTTGCTTCGGATATGATCAACAGTGAATCGCAAACCAGGAAGGATATCTGACACGCCTTCGAAGAGGGGAAGAGCAAAAATGGACATGAAGCCCATTTGGCCAGTGGCCAGCTTGTAGACGTTCCCAAGCTCAGGGGGGCCGCCAAAAAGCGCGGTCTCCATCCCAACCTCCCTTTCCATCTCGCCTTGGTTGGCGAACTCTTCCTGCAGTATCTTGGTCCATTTTTCCGCAACTTCCCAGGGACGCGCCACATTACTAATGTCAGCACACTTGATCAGCAGGCCACAGACAAGCGTCTTGTACATGTCGAGATCCTGAGGCTTCCAGCCATCCACGGTCCTCTGGTTTTCAGAGAACTTCTCCTGCAAAGACCCAAGTCGCTCCATGAATTTCTGATGTACACCCATGTCTGTTGCCAAGATCGAACTGATGAGTAGTTTGCGCAGTTGCTTGTCTTTGAAGGCGGCCGGCCAGTAGCGGCGAAGAATCTGCGAGAACGCTGCACAATGGAAGGCTTCCAGCACGGAGTTGTCATTGTATAGTTGGGCCAAGGGCGCGTTGAGCTTCACCAGGAAAAAGTTGTTGACACCCGGATGGCCAACGTCATGGCCAATGGCCGATATTAATAGCGTGAGAGAATCGAACGGCTTGAGCAGCGATGCGATGGGCGATGTGGTTTCAACCTGGAGACCGATGGATCGGTAGCTAGGCAGAGCTCCAATATGGAGTAAGAAGCAAAAGACGGATTGTAAGACATCAATGGCATGTCGAAAATTATGATAGAGGACGAATGAGTTGTACGATGCGCGACAAGCAAGTAAAAAGGTTCGGAGCTCGCCTATCCAAAGCAGGTGTTTAGTAAGAGCACTGGCTCGAGGATAATCGCGACTCACCTGGAGTTAACCGCCACTCTTCCAACTCCGGTATTGAGAATGCATGTTGGAGCATCTCGAAGGCCGCAAAAACAAGTTCGTCATCAGAAAACTCATGGGCAGTAAAGTCCCACTGCCCTAGCCGCTCCTTGACATACTCTTCACGCTCTTCGCTAACGTGGTAGTCCCTATCGCCGGACATAAGTATTTACTCAAGAAATTGATTCTCCTGAACTTACCCATCGTGTAACTCGTCCACTATCTCCTCCGGGTTGCAGATGCCTTTCATGAGCTTGGATACCATGGCCTCTCGCAAATAGGAATATGGTTGCTCATCGTGCACACCCACCCATGAATGCTTTCGTGATTTCTTCCTCGTCATGAACCGCGATTGTTCTCTAAGGGCCGTTCTTCGCGTGCGGTATGCATGGATGACCAAACTTTGAACCCTGACCTTATCCAGCGGTGCAAATAGAACATCAGCGGCGCCCGCATCCAGGCATCTCGTAATATGTTGCGGCTGGGGAGTGTATGTCGAATCTCGCTGCTGGTCGGTAAACGCGGAAGTAGGCTCATGGGGAGGAGGACGGAGGACGGCGACCGGGATGACGAGATTTGGACCGTCCTGCACTTGGATATCGGTCGAAAGGCCGGAGAGCAGCTTTAGATCAGATGAGCCGTCGTTCTGAGACGAAAATGCGAATCCGCGACGCAGCGGCACGGGAGACGGTGGTTCTTGCCATGAACCACGGCTGGTGCTGCGACGGGATAATGAAGGGATTTCTTCGGTGTTTAGGTCAATGTCGAAGAATGCGAAAACCGGAGCACAACTATTTGCCGAAGTCTCGCTCAACTCGGCAAGTTTTGTCGCAAGGGATGCTCCCGCTTCACAAAGGTAAACTGAATGGAATCAATTAGCGATGAGGTATTTCAGCGTTGCAAAAGAAAAAGCATACTTCGCCTACAGACTCCCAGAAGTACTTCGACATCCGATCGGAACGACTCGGGTTCATCAGGCGACGTCAGGGATGTAGACGGAGCGTCTTGGTATACCCATCGCTCTGACCGGACGCGTGGGTCAATATATATTGCAGAACAGTCGATGTGATCCATCATGTCAACCGGATCGGGGACACCCATGGCCAGGGACGTTTCCTCGCCAATGCCAAATCACGCGACAGCAATATGTATGCAAAGACAAAGGATGAACAGCACGCTACCCGGTCCAGACCCGCCCTCATAGGTCGAGACCCCTAGGAGGTGCAACTTGCGGTCGTCGAGAGGAAACCCGAGAAGAAACGAACGGACGACGTTATTCGACTGTGAGACAGGAAAGAATAAGCTCGAAGGCGGGACCAGAGGGGCAGACGAAGAGAGATTCGATCTATTCAAGTGGTTCGAATTGCGTCAGTAACATATTCCTAGGGCTTTTGTCTGGAACGTATGCAGGCGGCGCAAGCAGAAAGGCAAGGGCACAGTGAAGGTGCTGCAGCTGAGCCACCATGGGCGACAGGCTGTAGTCGAGATAGGCGCGGACTGGACAATGAGTTTGTTCGCGCGTAGTCACCAAGGGGATCAATAGTCTGTCCTGCCGGGGAAAAGGCGCCGACGCAAAAGTCCGCTTCTGAGACAAGACCAGTTCTTTGTACCGCCCGCGGAACTCCAGACCGGGGGGGCGATTGCGGGCGCGAAGGACGGAGGATTGGGTACGGAGTCTCACTCACTTACACTAATAATCAGAGAGTTCGAATCGAGATGGTCAGTGAAGAAAAGAGCAGGTGGTAAGCGGCGAGGGAAAGGTAGAGGCGAGAACCAATTGCTGGCGTTGCTGCTCTGCGAGAGCCTCCCACGGGGCGAAATGCGCCCGGTCAAACTGCCCACCCAGGGAAACCTTAACGTCAAGTCGCAGAACAACCAAGGCGGGAAGAGGCAAGGAGCAGTCGAGTAAAATGTCAAAAGACAAAGAAAGATCCTAGGGCGTCATGGTGGGCCAGCGGCAGGGCCAGACGGAGAAAAAAGGGCCACGAGACTGAGTTAAGGATGAAAGTGTGGAAGAGCAAGGGAGGACGGCCAACGGTGGAGAGGAAGAGCCAGATCGATCGGGAAAGAAGTTGACGGAGAGTTGCACGGGTGGGAAGAGTGGATGACACGCGTGGAGAAGATACGTAGGTAGTAATATAATAGTAATAGTAATAATAAGAGGAGTAAGGTATCCAAGGTTCGGGGTTTCTGGGTATGGAGAGTGTACCTCAGGCTAGGAGAATAAAAGGAAAAGGAAGGACGACTGGGTCGAATTGCAAGGGGATGATGATGATGATGATGACGACGATGTTGATTATGATAGCGGAGGGAATAGGATAATAGAGAGAGCGAGGATGGATAGATAGGTAGGTAGATAGATAATATTGCAGTAGGTAGTAGTAGTAAGTAGTACTAGTAGTCGTACAGTAGTCGGGTAAGGGAATAATAAGGATGCAGAGTGATAAAGGAGAGTTCTGCAGTCTGCAGCTTCAGAGTTTCTTCCAGACTTCCAGAAGGTCGCGGCAGAACGAGTCAAGAGCAGATGGTGGACTCGGCGATACGAAAAACTGCTAACTGTATTACATACTGCTACTCTGCAGTAAGGACTTAGTACTACTACCTAGTACTTAGTAGTACCTGGTGAATACGTACCTACTAGGTAGTATCATGTAACTAAGCTACTCTCTATCTACGGCAGGAGTAGTAATAATATTAAGGCACTGTTACTAGTCCCTGCCCCGTCGTATGAACTTTCTAGAACTGGTGGGTTGCCTTTTAGCCTCCTTCGTAGCCCCCCTTCCTGCCTTAGATTCATTCTAGGCGGATTCTGGAAACTCGACCGTCTCTCAAGGCTTACGCACTATCTAAAACTAAGTAGGATCCAGTAATAATCGACAAGCAAAATAATAATATAATGATAATGATATCTGTACAATACAAACTCGACGCACGTGAAAGCCTCAGTGGCAATGCCCTGCCCTTTTTCAAGTTCTTTTATCACAATAACATCATCCCGACAAGATCCATCATCACCCCATCTCTACCTTACCTACCTCCCTACGGTAGTAATCATGGATTAATAACCTCACCCTGCAGATAATCACTTAATATGGAAAATCTCCTCCAATCCTGCCACGTCTCCGATTTCAACACGCGAAGGTCAAGCTTTTATTTTAGAATCCTGCGTCTCTATATCTGTATTAATAATTATTTAAGGTACATCCATGTAGATACCCTACATGGGACTCGTAAGCACGCAAGGGTCGTGAATACTAAGGTACTTAGTTAGTCACACATTCCAGACTGAGGTGTGGTTCTTTTCCAATAATCGTCGCGGATTTGTCGGGACTATCTCCCCTGCCCAGCAAAATTGACCCACGGAAAATTCATGCATTGACCTGCTTTAAAGCCGCTCTGTTCAGCAAAGATGAGCCCAAGGCCACAAGGCCAGCTTGGCGATCGGGGGCACACGATGTCCCTAAACTCCCAGACGTTGTCCAGATTTACGGCTTACCGGCCCATTATGACATCTATTTTTTAAATAATTTGCATGCCTCAATAGTATAAGAACCTCCTGCAAATAAGCAGCAGAATATCATCGCCAATGATTCATCCAACTCCAATATCAAATGCATCTTATCCGAATCTGAGCATGTTGTATGTACAGAACAGCAAAGAAAATGATAACCATAAATCAAAGCATACCCCAGGGTACTAATTCGATATCCCAAGTCCCGCTTTTCCCCATGCCAGAAACACAAATATACACAAAAGAAAAAGAAAAAGAAAGAAGCATAAGATATCATACACGTCCTTGATCTTTCTATATTATAGAGGCGTCAGAACTGATTCCCCTTACGAAAGCAGGTTCTTCAACGACGGGCTGGCGCTGGCTCCAGACCCGCCACTAGTCCCATTCGTGCTCGAATGTCGGCCACTCATCGGACCACCTGCGACTACACTTTCATCCACCTTGTTTGGCGGAGTGAGGCCGCGAGGATCCATGTGTGCTTGCGAAACAGGTGGTGACTGCGCCGAAGCGCTCAAAACACGGTCAACCGAGTACACTCGAGGCGGTGCTGTGCCGTTGAGAGCAGCGAGCGAATGCTGCGGAGAGTGTCGCACCATTGTCGCTGGTACTTCCGGAGGAGATGCGGACGGCGCATACGGCCTGGTTCCTGGCGCGGTTATTGGGCGTGGTGAAGTCAAAGAGACTGGGCCGTAAGGGCTCTGATGTGCTGAGTACGGTTGGGGGGCAGGAGGATGTGGCCCATTCGGAAAATGGGACGAGGCCGGATGAGGTGCGGGTGGTTGGTAGCCGTTCAGATGGCGGATGGATGGTGGTGGTGGGCCGCTCCGATATCCGGCGTTTGACACACCATTGCGCAATTTGGGATCTCCGTATTCGCTGGGACGCTCATACCCCATGTATCGTTCGGGGCTTTTGCTGGAAACGGGAAAGGGAAGCCCGCTGGGTTGGCTAGGATGGCCGTGAGAAGGTCCATACGAATGACTGGGGTAATCCGAGAGGCGAGGTGTAGGCAAAACAGGCCGCTGGGCTGAGTAGGGAGATGGGCGTGGTTCCGGAGACGGTTGAGCTTTCGCCTTCTTGAGATGGCACTTGTGACAATCGTACAGTACCTGGAGACCGTCGACATTATCTGCTGGCACCGCTACCCTGTCTGGAGAACCATAATCGCCGTTAAGCGCAGGCAGAGCATGCTGAGCTTGTATGTAGGGATACGGCGGGCTCGCAGAAGCAGGGTGGGTATTCAGCCCAACCCCATTCAACGAGGGTGTCCTATGGCCGGTAGCAGTCGACCAACGAGAGCTGTCAAGCGGCCACCAGCGGGGGCTGTATGCGGTTGAACAAGTGGCGCATTTTCTGGTCGCATCCGTACTGCTGATTTGCTGTGAAGAGCGACTCTCGGTATCGATTTGCATCTCATTTGTGTCCTCGGATGCCAGAACTTTCTCCCTTGCAAGCACGGGAAGAACAGAAGTACCGTTGACAGTAGAAGTTCTTCGGTTTCCAGATGAGGCCACGTTCGGAGGCAAAGTACTGCCATTTTGCTGGATGCATGCTGCCCTCCGAACAGTACCGGTTATGCTAAGATCCGCCTGTTTATAGGTGCGCGCATACATTTGGATTGCGTTGAGGCCGTCTTCCGCCGGCTCGCCCGGCTCGTGAATGACAGCGGAGACACTGTGGTGAGGACACCAGATTGCCGCAGTCGCAGCTCCGAAGTCATCTCCAAGTCGAAGACTGGCCACGGTGTCCCTCCTGGAGCTTTTAATCGGCGCAACTTCAAAGCCAACCTTATACTTCGCCTGGAACGCACAGCCAATGTGGAAGCGGGCGTTGCAGCCGCTGAAATGGCACGGGACACATGCACCTTTGTTGGACTTGCATATCTTGCACGTCTCACGAAACCGATCGGCAGGAATAAGTCCGAACCCCTCAGCAGGCTCTAATTCCTTCGCAATGCCGAACTTAATCTCCGGCGTCCAGACCGCACAAGGCACGTGTATCCAGTTGTTGCCGGCAGTTCTCTTGAGAGGTTCCCTTGGGCCGATCGGCTTGCCAACAGCCTCCTGCCTTTCGCGATAAAGCTTGATGGCGTCCGCAACCAATCCGCGTTCTAGCTTCTCCTTCTCGCGGTCTCTTTCCGTCTTCTTCTTGTGTGTCGTCTTGGGCGCTTCCATCAGTTCATGCTCAGTCCAGGTCACGGGGCACAGAACGCATTCGTAGGAGGTGGAAATCGTCGGGTTTCGATCGTTTGAACATGGATCACATAGCCATTTGATACAGTTGCGCGACGGGCTAATTCCATAGCAATTCCGGTGCACAGTTAGACGACAATCCCTGCAAGATACGTATTGATCCCCCATGGGCTCGACCTTGGCGCATACGGCGCAAGGAAGTGTCTTGGCCACTGGAGGTTCTGGCTCGATTGGCGCGGGCTCGGGGACCTTTTCGTTCGCAGTTTTCTTCCTCGAAACTGGTTCCACCGAGGTTGCTGTCGAGGTAGCAGTACTGTCTTTCTCATTGCGGTTCCTCTTCTTGGAATCCTGCTGCGCCTGGGAACTTGCACTCCCCGCAGCACCGGTTGAAGCAGCTGTGGCCGCAGTCGAGCCGTTGGTATTAGCAGGGGCTTCCGCAACCAGAAGTTGGGCCAGAAGCTCCTCGTCTACACGGCGACGCCATGATTTATTGCCACTTTGACCGATCTTCTTCGTGACCTCATCTATGCTCTCCCACTGAATTCCATACTTCCTCCAGAGCAGAGCGCAGCGTAAGCAGAGTGCTACGGTGAGCTGCGAGCCCTTGTCCCGCTGCCTTGACGATGGCTCACTGGGCACTGTAGCCCCAGGCGCCACTCCAGGAGCGCGTCGCCACTGCCGTGACGATCGTGTCGAGCAGAATTTGCACTGAAATCCACGCTTCTTCTCCGCAGCTTTGTCGTTATCAAAGGCCGAATCATCATGATCGTCCGCCACATCATCCACAAGTTTCGCAGCGCTGCTTCGCTTCGCCTCTTTCTTGCCCTTTCTACCCTGGTAAGAACCCCATATTTGGCGGCCGCGGGGAGTCTTTTTCCACATGTAGTAGAACCGCACAATTTGGTAATGCGATACCGTACCGACATGTTTGGTCACGTTTCGCAATTCGGATCCATATTTCGCGACTCCCTGCTCGAAAGCCTTGACCTCCTCAGGACGTAGATAGGGCACCTCAAGGTCCTTGTGCTTATCCACTTGCTTAAGTTTCGTAAGCGCTGCATCGACGTCGAAGCTATGCGCGTACAGAAGCTCCAAAGCCTTATCGAGAAAATTTGTCGAGAACTTCTCGACTCCTATATCTGGCGCCATCAGCTTTGCGCGTTCCATATATTCGTCGATAAACTTTTCTCGATCTTCTGCGCTGAGCTCCGTTGCAGGTCCATCGTCTTCCCCCCTTGTCGGTATTTGCTCTGCAGTGGGCATTTTGAAGCGTAGCTCCGCGGTGCGAACCTGCTTTCCATCTACTGAGACCGGCTCATCTTCACCCCGGGGAATGAATCCAGGAGGCTCGTCCATAACCCAACTGGGTCGGTTCGCTTTCTCTTTCTTGGCAGCCTCTATGGCAGCGACAGTTTCTTTCGAAAGCCTATTATCTCTGCGACCACCCCCAGACCTCATATATTTCTTCTTGATGTCGATAGGTTTCACGTACTCGACCGGACGCCCAGGCCACGGATTCACTATTGCCTGATGTCGAGGTCCTAATCGTGAACTGGCCCGGGGATAAATGCGGTCATCGTAATCTAGGGCATCCTCCACCTTGCAATGAATTCCCAGGTAGCGATAAGGCCACATCCTAGCTTGTGCGATCTGCTCCTCCGTAGCTGGTCGGACCACTTCCTCCTCGATCGGTGCCGGAGTGCTGCCCGTGGTGCCGTTTGGGGCCGCCATTGGACCATCTTCCTCTTCTTCAATCATTTCTTCGTCCGCTTCTGCTGGTTCTGACGGTGCATCTCCAAGCATGGGGGTATTCCGGGCCTCCATTGCCCGCTCCTGCGCTCGACTACAGGCCGCACAAGCCCATGCAAAACCTCTAGCCGGCTTCTTTGTCAAAGCAGGCCGGACACAGTACATGTGATAAGTATTGCGACAGACAGCGCAGTCCACCGAGTCGTTACTAATTTGAAAGATTAGCATCTGTTGCTCACAGGTTCGAGAATCCTAAGCATTAGTCATACTTAGCAGCATACAGCCCACATCGCTTGCAGGTCTTGACCGCGCTTGTCAACTCTTTTCGTTTCCCGACTTCGACAAGAACATATCGCCAGCGTTCGTCCAGAACCTTCTTAACGTTTGCAGGGACGTTGATCACTTTGCTCGTGGGAATCACTTCGTAATAGCGGTGGATATATCGGTCAAACATCTTATCGAACCAGAAGCAGTCCCGGGTCCTCCTGTACTCTTCAAAATTTTGAATTTCCGAAAAATGCTTAATCTGGCACTTCCCACGCAATGAACTGAGCGGACAAGTGTCAGAGTGCATGGAAGCAAATACTAATCTCGAGTCGGCAGCATGACGCTGTATGTCACGTGGTCTGTAATACCAATTCACGCGTAACATCTCAATCGGACCCGACGGCGTATTTTTGTTTGGAAGAAATTCCATGATACGCGCCAAGTAATAAGGTTCCCCTGGTGGTTCACAAATAAGATAGACATGGTCTAAAAGCGAGATCAGTGCCTGAGCGCCTCAGATTAAAGGGTGGGGGGGTGAGCGCGAAACTGACCATTGACCGCGTATGTTGTGCCATCGTCAGCGATAAGTTTTCCGCCTTTTAAGCGAGCGCCGCGGTTATCGAAAGTCACCATGTTGGAGTCGCCTTGACCGGGGGTGACTCCTGGAGCGGTGGTAAACAGTTTCTTGGGCGCATTTTCAGTCGTAGAAGTCGGGGTCGTAGAGCTGGCAGGTTGCTTTCGCTTTCTGGACGAGTTTGATGAGGAATTGGCCTCATCTGGTTTCGCCAGAAATGAGGAGGTGCCAGGGATACCATCTTTGGAAGGCGTCGAATTAGACCCGTTGGCCGCTGTTGTGCTTTTTCGACCGCTTGACTTTTCGCCGTCAACTTTAGAACCATTCGCAGAATTAATGGAAGCACCCCCTCGTTTAGAAGATTTCGAGGTGGGATTCTGAATTTCAAGATCGACATCAATATCACGGTCCTCGGCGTAGTTAGGCCGGGGGGCATTACGGCCCCTTGACCGCGTGCCGTAGGGCGCTGGGGTGGCAGATGTGCTGGGGGGCTCCGTGGGCGTAGCGTCAAAAGGTGATGCGCTAGCCGTCATCGGCCGCGACGGTGAATCATTTACGTTGGCGGAATCTTGGGGGGTGGAGGAATCCGCAGATCCCCTCCGAGACAACAGGCCAGGGGTAGGCATGCGACGGTTGCCTGTGGCGGGAGGTGTATTGTTGGAAGAAGAGTCGGACCTTACGTGGTGTTGCTGAGACTTTTGTGGCGGTGACCTATCCGAGGCCATGACCAGTCTTCAGACGCGACAAAATAAACCAGACCGAGGGTGTGGGAACTGCAAGCTATGCACCTTCGATCCTGCGTCGGGTGGTTGGCAAGACGGGAAAACCAAACTTCCTCGGGACGCGAGATGCAGAAATCAGCAACGGGCCGTGACGGGCAGAGGAAACCTCATTAGTTGTGATCTCGCGGGTGAGTGGAGGTGGTGGTACGGCATGAGCCGACTATCAAGCAGAAACAAGAGGAACACCAAGTTGAAAGAGGAAGTAGAAGTTGGGAGGTTGAACGGAAACGAGAAAATCGCCGCGGCAAAAGTTCTACCCAGAGAGAAATGGTAGACGATGAGGTAGGCAGATAAGTAGTAGTACCTTAGTAGGTGGTAGTAGTAGTAGTAAGTCAGAAAGGGTTAGAAAAAGAAAGACGACTTTCTAACTCGTCCAGGTCCCGTTTTGCCTCTTCCGTTTCTGGTTCCTAGTGCGTTCCAGCAAGGGCGTTGGAAGGATCGACGGCCCGGTGGTTATTGGAACAACAAAGTGATGGGTATATCAAGATTGACAACCTTGAACCTTTTTTTATTTTCCAACAACCACCCGCTCGGGTACCGAGGGAGCCCTTGATGTGGCAAAAGGTGTGGAGGGAAGAGTGGAAAGCTTGAATTGAACGCGACCCGTGTGGGAAGTGAGGTGATACAGCTGAGGTGAGGCAAAAGTGAAAAGAATGGGAAGGGTTGAGGAAGGCGTGGGTGGAGGAGCGAGGGAGAGGAGGAAGAAAGGGAGATGGGATCTGTCGGAGGAGTAGGTAGGTGGTGTACAGGTAAGTAGGTAGGAAAAGTACTAGCCTAGCGGCGATGGAAACCAAACAAGAGGAACCGCCGCCAGATTGTCGGGGCACTCGTGGGGTGAGGGCAAGGATAAGGTAATAATAGTATAGGAAGAAGACCCCGATAGGAATGTGAAGTTCCCCGTAAACTCAGCCTGATATGGGACCGCAGTGGCTGTTCGTAGGTAGCTGTGGGTGTTGTCGGATGTCCTGTACGTACTCTTGGGACGAGTGTGGTCGAGGTAATGATGATGGTGGTGGCCCTCAGTGACTACTACCTTGGTATAATGTCGTCTATCAAGTCGTCGATCCAGCCTAACCAAACGGTATTGGAAAGGTCGAGGCGATATGGATCAGACACGGAAACAGGTGAAAAGGGAAAGGGGATGGAAGGGAAGAGGCCGAGGATTCGAGAAAGGATGAAGAAAGTCGAATGGATTCAGCCTCGAGCGGGAAAGACGAAGAATCGAAGAAGAACAAAAGAAAAGAAGGAGAGAAGAGACGATGAGGAGCAGAAAGATTCAGTAGTCATGAAAGCTGGAGCCGTCCAGGATCCCGACCAGGCAGTCCACGTCCTCGCCCCTAGTCCCGATGTGTTAATATGACGGATCCCTCCATCCACCGGGAATCAGAGGACAGAGAGAGGCACGATGCTCTCTCTCTCTCTCTCTCTCTCTCCTTTCCTCTCTTGTGAATTCGAAGATTTCGAGTTGTCCGTCCCAGCTCTCTGGCAAGGCCTCCCGCGGCCGTTACCCTAGCGTCTAGCTCCCCATATTATATTTTCTTACCACTACGTACTAAATATGCGCTACTAGGTATACCTAGTAGTACACGGAGTACTACTACTGTACTGCGACTAGCTTACTACTATGCAGAATTCACTTCCAGCATATGGTAGCAGTGCCCTTGAACTGAAAAGGAGCGTTTGCCGCTGGTCCTGCGACAATGAGGAAGGGATTGTGGGCCGAGCCACCCGATGTGAAGAATGGTGGTGATAAGTATGGATGGATCGGAGAGGGGCCGGGAAGACTTACCCATACTTCAGCGGGTAACCAACAGGGCTAAGGGGCGGAAATCAGTCCAAGTAAGGGTAACAAAGTAGCAATAATGGAACAAAATCGAGACGGTAATCTCTACTGTAGACAATCACCGTGCTTTATAGATATTTCTGTTCCCAATTCATGGAGAAGAAGAATATGGAGCGAGTAGGAATGGAAATAATAATGGCTCAAACTCTTGAGGGTCTTCCCGATGCCCTGCAGATGTTGGTTGGATATCCATCATGCGCTCCCGCAGTACGTAGTAGTCGGGAATGCGCCAAGTCTACCTACCTATCCATCATCCATATATCTGCTGTGCAGGGTCGCTGCCCCGAAGTATCTACGGACGGCTAAAATGGGAGATCATCCTCTCCTTAATTATTAGAAGCACTTTAACCACCCAATGCCACGATTACTGGGAATAATTCAGTTTGACTTCAAGCCCATCATTATAACCTTCCCAGTAGGTACTCTACATGTTCGAAATGATGATTCTCTTGGAGCGAGGTTGGGCCTGTCGCTTCTTGAGCGTCTCATCGGAACTCGGAAACAAGGCGTGGACTCTATCAGGATATTGTAGGAAGTAGATACGTATTGTTGCGACATAATCATGAGGTTCCTGGCTAAGCTACAGGCTATTCTAATAGATCAGCTCTTGTTATGAGGCGTGCTATCATGCCAGATTGTGCACAGTTCGCTTAGGCCGGGCAACAGCACTTTGAAATAGGTAATAAAGGGCCTAGATGGTTCCATGTGTCATCACCCTTACGGGGTTGGCAAAAAAAAAAAAAAAATTGAGTAGGAGTGGTATGGCATGGATAGAGAATTCTAAGTCGGTGTAATAAACGCGGAACGTGGGTTTTCAATGTCCAGGTGGTTCTGTACCACTATGACACTAAGGTGATAGGAAGGCGTGGTGTTGTCACCTTATATTTTGTATGTGGTCTCATGTGAAAATGAGTTCATGATATATTGAGATTCTGAGCTCACCTTTGGCATACAATAATATGTAAAATGAAACCAAGTCCTGAAGATGGCTTCCTGCTGACGCACCGATATATATCTATCAACACCATGTGGAGCACAAGCCGACCAAATCGGTGTCGTCTTATAGGTCAAGGGCAACATCCACCAAGATCCAGGCTAATGAAAAGTTACTTGAGATAAACTATGTAAGTCGAATGTTTCTGCGCTGGTACGGATATTCAGGTCTAGCACAGCCGCTGGGCTGAGGGATTTGGGTCTGAAAGGGGTGAAATGGCTACGATAAACACATTATTGGGGTCATGACTCGATGAGCTTTGGATTCTGAATGGAGGTCGTGTTTCCAAGGCTCCGCCAAGCTAGGCCCGTTTATACGGTAGGGGAAGTTGGTGAACTCTTGATTCAAGATTGTTTGTCATGAAGATCGCTTTTAATTCTAGAGCTATTCAAGTTGCTATGGATGAAACGATTGCATTCCTTAGCCGGGAAGGGATGATGGCGAGCTGCGATATTTTAGGTTGTTCAAGGTTAATAATCTGCGCAGCTGAGCCTTGAAATATTGAGGACCTAACTTGATGACGAGAACAACCCGAGTCTTCTCCGTCTTTCCCGGTTAGTGCTAGGTAAGTCGGGTCCCGCCCGCCAGCACTTCTTTCCGCCTCATCTTCTCCCTTCTATAAACCCGGGTCCTCAAGCAGTATCCCAGTATGCAGAGAAAGCTTCGCTTTGGGGGTTGAGCGCAATTCACACTGGATATCTAACAGAGGTTAAGGGGTCCACCATGGACGGCATCTGCAGTGGCTGGTGAATGTGATTGCTTTCCGTGAGATCTCGCTGGCGGCTGCAGGACTGGACTCCAAGGTCGCATCCGTGATGAAACTCTTTGTTCCAAGACTTTGGCCTCTCAAATATGGGTTCGCAGATTGATCATTCCGCCCCGAGATAGCTGTGCCTGAAAACCACTGGTCTCAACTCCTCATTGACTTCCTTCGCACCCTGGGTACACATTGTAGTAAGAGAGGCCCGAACAGGTCGAACAGCGCAGCATGAATAGGCCAGTGATCTGTAAGCGAGGGGATGCAACATTCAATGGACTAGACTAACTCCTGCATGAAGGGACCGGAGCACGTCCAACTGTCCACTGGGCAGAATTGCTGACTCGCTGCATTTGGACATCGGGAGCATTTGTAAGGTAGCTAAACCATCGAAACTGTCAGCTGACCCAACACAGCTCTGGGGATTGAAATTCATACCAAATTCTTTGGCTCCAATTCTTAATACTTACTACTGCTAAGGTAGGTAGTACTGTTACCTACCTAACTACTGGGCCTGCACTTAATATCTACTTTGGCCTAAGAGAATCTCCGGGAGTGGCAATATAAACAAAAATTTTGAGTAACCGTTTGCTGAGTCGCTAACTATTTGGCTCAGAGGAAGGTGTTTGGCAACCCTTGCGGCTTGCAGAAAATAGTTATCAATCTGGGCTTGGAAAGCGTTTATGGCTCTCGCCGCGTACTACTTACCTAGTAGTTATGTAGTACTACTATAAGGAAGTAAGTAGTACTAGTGCGTAGGTAGGTAGGTAGGTATTGTATCGACAGACGCCTGGGCTCAACCGCAAAAGCCACACTTTCCGTGAGAACATCTGCGCCGTAGAATCTGGAGAACGAGCTACGAGTCCGCTTGGGAGCTGCGAAATATCATGGAAAAGTAGCAGTCATTTTCTTACCCGAATGTCGAAAAGTTAGAATAGAGCTGTCCTTGTTGGATGTAAAATTAAATCACCCCTCAGTCATCCGACTGCCCTGTGGGATCAGCAGCCGAGGAGCCACTGAGAGGGCTCCAGCCTTTCCAGGAACGCTAGGTAGGGGCGTAGGCCCGCAATACTTCAATAACGTAGTCTATGTGCAGGGCAAAATAGTGATAATAATAATAGTATTATTATTATTAAAAAGAAAATCAAAGAAAACAAAAGTCGAAGAGGAGTAGACCAACAAACTCGGTAGCGCTTACACTCCGGCAACTAAGGACCAGTCGTTTGGGTTTCGAAAGTGAGGTGAGGAAGCTGCGCAACCTAAGGCAGCAAACTCAATACCTGTTTCCGATGCCTCAGGCCTACGGCCAGAGATACTAAAGTTGCAGGGCGTGGGGAAAGCACGACGATACCTGGACCTTGCTACACGAAACTTTCAGAGGTTGGGCAGCATCACGATTCTACTACCAAGAAGCTCTTGAAAAGGTCTGCACCACAAATGGGGGCTGCTTCGGCATTAACTTTATCGAATGCTGGACAAAGGGCCACGATATCATGTCTACAAATTCCGGCCAGTTCTTCCAGACCAGTGGTTTCCAAACAACTGTTGAGATCGCCCGCCAACGACCTTATACTGTAACCCCCTTGGCAGGCCAGAAACGTCCTCCGAGTGGCCATTCAAATGATGACGTTCAAACCTCTATTTCTGCAGAGGCGTCTCACCATCCCAGCTTGCCTAGTGCTCCGGGCCTGGGGTTTGTCCGCCCTCAGATGAAGCTTCCAAAAAGCCGCTTGGTTGCGAGCGAGATATGTTGCGCGCCGGGCTTTGACCCCTCCGAGGATGAACAGCGCAGAGCAGGCCCTGCGAGTTCTTTGCAGGATCCCGCACAAGGCTCCCTTCCGTCTTTGAGTGATCCAAGATTTGGACTCCCTCTTTCCCTCGTCAACAATTTTGCGGCCCTTGGTGTCAACAGCATATACCAATGGCAGGCAGCATGTCTACTTGGAGAGGGTCTTCTGGAAGGAAAGCGGCATTTGATTTATACGGCTCCCACTGGTGGCGGGAAGTCTCTTGTGGCTGACGTCCTGATGCTAAAGCGTATCATCGAGGATCCTTCGCGCAAAGCCATTCTCGTTCTTCCATACGTCGCCTTAGTCCAAGAGAAACTTAAATGGCTTCGGCGCATCGTCCAAGATGTTGAAAAGCACAATGTTGATGACGATGACAATACCAACCTCGGGCATCAACGCTGGAGAAAATTGCAAAAGTCCATCCGCGTCTCTGGCTTCTTTGGTGGAAGCAAGACCGCCGCTTCTTGGGCTGACACGGACATTGCCGTTTGCACGATAGAGAAGGTACGTAATGGCAAAACTGGTTATGATATGACCTGCGCCTGACTTGCTCGTACCCAGGCAAATTCATTGATCAACACTGCCATTGAGGAATGCAGCATTGGAGAATTGGGTGTAGTCGTCTTGGATGAGCTACACATGCTGGATGATGAGCATCGTGGATACTTGTTGGAGTTAATGGTCACCAAATTACTGTTACTGCAACAGGGTATTCAAATAATTGGAATGAGCGCTACTATCTCGGTAAGTAAGTCTTTTGTGCTACGGCGTGCGTCTTGCGATATCCATGTCTAACAAGCCCAGAACACCGAGCTACTGGCAGAGTGGACCAATGCCAGATACTTTATATCAACATATCGACCAGTTCCCGTTGACGAGTATCTCGTCTACGATAATTCAATCTACCCGGCAGCAACCTCAAGACAACTTTTCCAGACGATATCCAGATTGACAGCTACAGGACAGTCCTTCAGTGACGCTGTGCCTCCGCAGCGCATGATAAAACCATCGCCGTTCAGAGAACTTTCCAACCCGATGACAAATGCAATGGTAGCTCTAGCCATTGATACGGTTACTGCAGGGTATGGTGCATTGGTGTTCTGTGGTAGTAGACAAGCTTGTCAGATCCAAGCTGCGCTCATAAGCGAGGCAATGCCCGATCCTTCTATGATACAAACGGATGATCTGAACAAGCGCCTCGATCTTTTGGCAGATCTTCGCAGCCTCCCAAGCGGATTAGATCCGGCACTAGAGATTACGCTAATCAAAGGAGTGGGCTTTCACCGTGAGCATTCACCCCGGGCCCCGTCTCACTGGTTTACTGACAGAACTCAAGACGCAGGGATGACGACCGAGGAGCGCGAAGCGATTGCACAGGCATATGATCAAGGCGCCCTGAAGGTTCTGGTTGCTACATGCAGCCTTGCTGCTGGTGTCAATCTCCCCGCGCGGAGAGTGATCATCAATGGTGCTCGCATGGGGCGGGAACTTGTCGGCCCGGCAATGTTGTACGTATATGGATACGAGCAGGATTTATCGCTTTTACTAATTGGCCAAGGCGACAAATGTGCGGGCGAGCTGGACGCAAAGGCAAAGATGAAGCGGGCGAGACATACCTGATTTGCGGGAAGTCTGACCTTCAGGCTGTGTGCGACCTATTGGAGGCAGATATGCCAGCCATTGAAAGCTGCCTGGCACCAGAGAAGAGAGGGCTAAAAAGGTGAGTAACCTGCCAGCTATCACCGGCACCAGAAGACGCTGACTTCGTTCAAGGGCGCTTTTGGAAGCAATAGCAACTGGTCTTGTCTCTGGTCGTGAGGCTATCAAAGAATACGTAAAATGTACCCTTCTCTACCGAACTGTCGACAAGAAGCTCTCTTATAGCATCATGAATTCTGCACTACAAGAACTGGCAGAAGAAAAGCTCTTGCAGGAAAACGATGATGAATCGTACGTGGCCAGCAAACTGGGCCAAGCAGTAGTCGCCTCGTCCTTTGCTCCGGATGATGGCCTTTTCGTGCATGAAGAGCTGAAGCGAGCGCTTCAAGCTTTCGTGATGGATGGTGACATGCACATCTTTTACATGTTCACGCCACTCCAGGTTGCGGCAACGACACAGATTGACTGGCCGATCTTCCGAGATCAACTGGATGCACTTGATGAGAGCGGCCTACGCGCCCTGCAGTTTGTTGGGGTACAACCTGGCTTCGTAAACTCCATGTAAGCCGGCCCCGTTGGAATCATGCCAACTGCAAACTCTCTACCTCATGAACGTTTAAAGGTGCTGAGTTCTTTACAGGGTACAAAGTGGAGCGTCAATGAAAGAAATCACCCCGGAACAAATAAATCTGGCTAGGATATATCGCCGCGCCTATACGGCCTTCCAGCTCCGGGACTTGAGTAACGAGGTCCCGTTGCCGGTAATTGCGAGCCGCTATCGAATTCCCCGGGGAGGGGTGCAAACACTGGCTCAACAGTGCCATGGCTTTGCCGCCGGAATAGTGAAATTTTGTCAGCGCATGGGCTGGGGAATGTTGGCTGCAGTTCTAGACCACATGCGCGATCGTTTGGAAGCAGGCGCTCGCGCCGATCTTTTGGAAATGGCCCAGGTGGCGTACGTCAAAGGCTGGACAGCAAGACTACTCCGTGATAATGGGTTCCGCAACCTGCGAGCATTAGCTGAGGCTGAACCTAAGGACATTGTTCCTGTGTTGATGATGGTAAGGACGTCGAGTATGTAGTGGATTGAATTGGGGCTCATTTTTTAAAAAGGTTAATCCCCGCAAAACCCAGCGGAATCAACTCCATCCTAGCGAAGCCGAGCGGTATGCTAAGAAGCTGCTTGCTAAAGCAGAGGCCATCGTTGCATCAGCCAACAAGGTTTGGGGTACGGATAACTGAGTCGCTTGACCTTGACGTTGCAAGGCTAACTTGCGAATCTAGAACGGGAGTTGCAGGTAGAATTGGACGAGTGAGTTTGACGACAGTTTGGAGTTCCTCGTTGGCTCCGTCAGTATCCTGCGTGCGGGTTGGATGTATTGGACGTTTATATGATGCCGAGAAGATAGACGAAAGATTATAGCACCACATCTGAAATTTATGACGCATGGAGCGGGAGCTGGTGTCGCAATTTGGCCTCTGAGCGACGGCTAACGGTGACTACCTACCACCCTGGTATAAGACAATAATATTATCTATGAAGAAGATGGAATTTCCGTCGACGACGTTGTGTTTATGCCTGAGGCCACAATTTAAACATACGGACCATGGAAGTCACATGTCTCGAGAATCTCCTGCATCCAGCAGTATCAGCTCTTGAATAGTCAAATATCTGGAAGACGCTTGACTTGAGCCTATGTAAAAGTATTAGAAATAGCATGAACAAGAAAGAACTTGGGTGCTTGTTGCGTTGCAGCTTGCAGACTGTAGGTACCTAACTAGTAGTGGGCCTGTTCCGCCCCCAGCCACGGGGGATGCCGCAATCCGTCCGCTCTCACACTGTTGACGATCTTGACCACTCCGCGGGTTCGTGGTTCTTTTTCGGCTGGGTGAGATCAATCACTCTTGGTGCCTTTGAATCTTGTCTTCTGACTTTGTTTATTTGCCTTGAAATAGGCACCGACCTTCTCCGCCCGCCCGCGACAAGCTAGCGATTGTCATTACCTCGCGACTTCGACACAGTCGCAGCCCCCAACTAGCGTATCTCTCACTATTCTCAATACGCTCAGGTGTGAAGAAATGAACATTCGAGCAAATTGCTGATGAGCTCCACGATCGAGGGCCGCGATGACTGGGCCCAAGAGGACAACCTTGACTTGGGTCAAGAGGAGGAGGAGGAGGAGGAGGAGGACGACGAACAGCTCCCGGAAACAAGCAATGGCCTTATTGAAAACGGACTTACAGGCGGGGTCATGGAAGATGCGTCAACGACACGCCTAGAAGAGGATATACCAGGTACAGCCAGAGAGAATCAAGTTCCAGAAAGTATTCCTGGTCAAATCAGTCGAAATGATTTGCCCGCGTCGCCTCGCCCTATGCAAATGGACTCGTCAGGCAGGGCCGATGAGATCGCTTCTATTCCAGACGATACACCATCATTGCATGTAAGTATCTGCTGGGAATTTAGCTGGAGGCCGTCTAATGTACGGCTGTAGGGATCAATTCCATCGTCAAGGAGCAGTAGCGCACTCGCATTTCGCAGTTCCCCTCGTCCCAGCCCCAGCTCGTCGCATCGCCCGTTCGACCTCCGTTTCCAGTCCAGATTATCATCATCCGCATCTCTCGGCAGTGTTCGAGCAGCATCACCTTTCCTCGCCAAGATCCACTCCCGCAAATCGTCCTTCACAAGCCGCTTATCTCCGGCCACATTTGATTCTGACCAGGAAGCTCGCCAGGACCCTTGGGACGTGGTACGCTGGACAAAGTTGAGAAATATAACGACACAGGCGTTTTCGGAAGTCGGTAGACGGAATTTCGGCTCTCCTACATGCATGGTAGTCTCTACTTCCATTGTGATTGGGACGTCAAGAGGCATTGTTCTGGTTTTCGATTATCAACAGAGCTTGAGGGCTGTTATTGGCCCCGGGACAAAGGGTACGTTTTCTTCTCGAGGATGTCTACTATCGTGGAAACTATGCTAACTCTACTGTCCACTTTAGCTGTCGAATGCGGCGCCATCCAGTCGCTGGCGCTGTCTGCGGATCACTCGACCGTTGCCGGAGGCCATGTCTCGGGTGACATGTTTACGTGGGAGATATCAAAACCGGCACGACCTTTCCTTCATATCCAACCAATACCTGTGAATCAGGTTGAAACGCGGACATCTGATGGCCATATTGCCGGCACGCCAGTCATACATTTGGGATTTCTGGGAACGAGGCGCACTGCCCTTGTGTCTGCTGATAAGCGAGGAATGGCCTTTTCGCATCTTGCGACCCGCGGTATGGGTGCGATGGGGCGCACGGTGAAGACGACTCGAATACTAGGCCGCTACCCCCAACCACTGTCGGAGGCCAGCCGACCGCGGAAGCCGAGCTCTGTGCTAGCATTTTCGCCTCTCCCCCTTGGAAACGTCGAGCAGCCAACAGACTCTCTTGGCTTGGTTGCTATGCTGACGCCATATCTGCTGGTCATAGTCTCCACAACACCCGTCGCACATACCCAGCACAAATCGCCGCGTCCGAAAGAGGTTGCTGCTCACGGTGCGATGACCGGGGCTCTAGCTTGGTTCCCAGCAATCAGGCTGAAAGGAAAGGAATCGCAAACATCCAAAACGAAGCTTGTGTACTGCTGGTCAAACGTGCTGACCGTATTGGACGTATCCGAGGTGGAGGCAGACGAGCCATCCAGAGACTCTCCGCCTAGCTTGGAATTCCGTGCTCGGTGTAGATGGAGGGCTGACGAGGCCATTGTTGCCGTACAGTGGTTGAGCCGATCTGTGTTGGCCGTTCTTACCATTACACAGCAATTGCTCATCGTCGAGGATCACACAATGCGGGTAACGAATGCGGTCGATCTTCTAAACAGACATATATACCACGTTGACCTGTTCTCCGCTCAGCTTCATTCGCTGGTCGAGCAGTTTGATGAAGAGGATGCGTCGATGCATGGAGTTGTGGCTGACGCCTTCTATATGAGCTTTCGCTCCTACAAGGGACGCTTGTTCATGCTAGGCTATAACGAGATGTTGATTGGAAGTCTGTCAAATTGGGCTGACCGACTACTTGCAGTTATGGAGGCTGGTGATTTCATCGGAGCTATCCGACAAGCGACAGCGTATTACAGCGGGAACTCGGAAAAACTCACGGTCGGCCTGCCTGACGAAGATTACTTGCGACAACCAATAGTTCGGGAAAAGCTATTGGAGATGATATCAGCTTCACTCAAATATGCATTTGGGCGGAATGCTGAAGCAGCTAATGGTCGACTTGATCGCCAACAGTTAGAGAAGCTGGCGGAGGTGTCAATTTCGGCGTGCGTCTGCATGTCAGACGAGGATTTCCTCTGGGACGAGGTCTTCAGCTGGTACGAGGAGCATGACTCGCAGGGGATTTTCCTCGACGCTCTAGAGCCTTTCATAATCGAGGGAACTGTTCTATCTCTGCCGCCAACAGCAGTCAAAGCTCTCATCAACCATTTTGTTGTGACCCACACATCCAGTGAATTAGAAGAGATAATATGCCTTCTCGATACTAGCACGATGGATATCGACCAGGTGACTACCCTGTGCAAGCAGCACAATCTATACGATGCGTTTATATACGTTTGGAACCGCTGCCTTGGAGACTATGTGGGCCCATTACAGGAATTGATCGAACTTATCCCGTCGACCCAGGCCGTGACCAATGGTGGTTCGTTGCGTGATCTCAAAGAACATATGAATGCAATGAAGATCTTCCCGTATCTCTCCTTCATTCTCACATCCCGCTCATATCCGACGGGGAACGATATGGAGGAGGCAGAAGCCTCGCGCGCGAAGGCCGCGTTATATGACTATTTGTTTTCCGGAAACAGTACGGCTAGTCAGCAAGGAACGCTTTCGCTGGCTCATGGATCCTACTCCGCTCTCAAGGTGTTGCTGAAGTTTGACACGCCCAGCTTCATGAGCATGCTAAACGAGGCGTTCGAGGACAGCTTCTTGAACGAGGACTCAGAGGAGGTCTCTCACCAGGGTGTGTCTGTCAACAGACAGTACTTGATTAGTATCCTACTCCAGGCAATGGATCCACACTCATTTGATGCCTCTGATACTATCTACTTGGATATGTTCATTGCTCGGAACCTTCCTAAATACCCGCAATATATCCTACTTTCCGGAAGTGTCTTGCATCAAGTTCTCGAACGGCTGTGCCGCTATCCGAGCGAGGAAATGGCAGAAGACTGTGAACTAAGTGCCGAGTATCTGTTATCTCTATACCACCCTCCAGACATTCAACAGATGATCCCATTCTTTCGAGAAGCGCGTTTTTTCAGAATTCTCAAGTCGACTTACCGCTCCGAGAAGCAGTTCCCTGAGCTAATACTCACGTACCTGGAAGATCCAAGCGAGCGGGACCGCATCTTTACTTGTCTCCAGGACTGCCTTCGCGCTGGCTCTAACTTGGGTAAAAAGCAACGGCAAGCCGTTGTCAGTGTGGTGAAATCTCATGCCTCCGAGATTGCGGTGATAGACGTCCAGAAGGCCGCGCAGACCATGCGGGATTACGCCCCGGAGACCCATGGCACGTTTATTAGGGCGCTACAAGAAGATAGTTATAGCCAGTATAAATACTTGGCTGTCATCGTTGGGCAGACAATGCAGTCTGCAGCGGGAAACCGCCAGTCGGTTGAAAATTGGATGGTCGAACGTTACGTGCAGCTACTCTGTCGGCATGATCCTGCCCAGGTAGCCAACTTCGTGGATACTCTCCGAGAAGGAGACATTCGACTGGAGGAGCTGCTTCCCTCCATGGAGGAAAGCGGAGTCGTAGACGCCGCGGTCGTCCTCCTGGCCAGGCAAGGGCAAGTACGTGGCGCAATGGACCGCCTCATTGCACACCTGAAGACGCTGGAGTCAGGGTTGGTTGGTATATTGCAGAGCGTGCACGAGGCCCCGGACTCTGCCACTACGGCCGAAGCGATTGCAGACCTCCTGGAGTCTCTGAACAAGTATGCGAAAGTGGGGACTTGGCTCTGTCAAGGCCAGAGCAAAACGGCGAAGAACTCGCGTAGTGTTGCGCGAAACGGTGCGAGTAAGAACGGATTGCAACAATCGCTCACGTTTGATGAAGAACTCTGGCTTGACTTGCTTGAAGGCATAGTCCGCATCGCAAGTGGCGTCTTTGGGCAAATTCAGGGAGGCCTTGCAGATGGGTACGCAGCCGAATCGTCATCCCCAATAGGGTCTAACGCTACCCATCTTGTGTCCTCGTTTCGAACTCTGGTGCAACAAACATTCACGGTCCTGCTGTCAAGCACAGTACGAACAAGTGGGCAGGGTCAAGCGACTGGCGAACGCAACGACGTTGCTTTCCTGCGTATTCTTCGCGCATTCCTAAACAGGGCTGTGCGCTGGTCCCCGTCCCTCCTCGAGCTACGGGCCGTGCTAGCCTCCGTGTTTGCTGCGTACACCTACGAGAAGTCACTACTATGTCTTGCGAACGGGATGCTTGATAGGGATCTATTTGTGCATGTTGATGAGGTGGCCCGACTACGGCAGAGGGGATGGCGACCGCGTGGCCAGACCTGCGAGGTTTGTCGTCAACGTATCTGGGGCCCCGGGGTCGGACCGCAGTACTGGCACGCCTGGGAATCACGGCAAACTGAGCTAAAACAACACCGCCTTGCCCGACAATTAGAAGGACGATTCGACCCTGTCTCCGCCAGAGGAAAAGGCAAAGCAGCGGCGGTTGTCCCCACTGGCCAGTCTCTGAACCATGCAGATGGGCATGGCTACCAAGGCACGAGTGACGGAATGATGTCTCAGGAAGATCAGGATAGCGCAACCCGCGGACCTATAGTGGTCTTTTCGTGCCGACATCTGTACCACCGCCAGTGTCTACTGGATATTGGCCAGTCACGGCCAGCTCGCCCAGGACAGCACCACGGGCAGGAGGTGCTGGTTTGCCCCGCCTGTCCTGTACATGGCGGATGAGATTTGAGTGATGTGATGACTTTCAGCCATGGGATTTGGTGTTATGTTACTTGTCGCTTTAACTATGCAGGCGTTGTTGGCTCTAGCCGGGATGCATTTCATTATATTGTGCACGTTCTCAGTCGATTTGTATATAAGAATATGGTCCCCAAGCGTTGAAATGACTCAGCCGATTTCGATCCTTTTATGTCCTAATAATCAAGTGCTTCGATTGTGCTCTGAAGCATACTACTTTAGGTAAGGGAATAGACTCGCCCAATCCGTCAACTTGGAGAGCTTCCCGAATCATAATTCTCCCTCCACCTCTCCTCTGGCCAGGGCTGATCGACCCAACACATCATCTTAAACATCATTCCCAGAGGAGATTCAGAATACCATAGTCCCTATGAGCCCGTCCTACGATGCTTCACTCAATTTCGTCCGTCCTCTGGAAGGTCTAAGTGCCAGCTACCATTGGATTCACCTCGAACCCCACGCTCCATATCATCATGAACCTGGAGAAGGAACACTCGTCCGGCTACCTCGGACGAGATTCCCACGAAAATCTATTGCCTCATAAGAGCCAGCGCAATGCTGTACGTTCCATTTCTAGTCATCCTCATTGCTTTTATGATTCTGAACCCTCCATCACAGAGTTCTAGGCATCTGAACGGATAGTGGAAACCACAATCCTCTCGCGAAGGTTCCATCACTTTAGCGATGACTTAACCGCTGGGACCATTTGAAGGAGACACCAGAATGAAATAGGATGACGAGGTTTGAATAGACCTGATACCGGCATGTTGGTTGGATCACGAAGGATATCCTTGCCCTGTAAGTTATATCTTCGAACTTAGCTTAGCCCGGACTCAAAATCCTACCTCACCACCCCTCCCCCCGTCAACCTTCGACCTCACATAAGTTGCACCTCAAAACCAAAACGCTAGCTCGTAGGCCCTAACTGGCCCAATTACGGCAAATTCGACGCCATCGAGAACGTCAACACAGCCATAACAAACCGCATGACCCTTCGCACAACCGAAGGCTACTCAATCGCTACAAACTCAAACGCCGGCGCAGTCATATCATCAGACTGCGCCGGCCACTCAACTCAGGCCCCCCAACCAACCAAGGCGGCCACGGCCGTGCAATCCAATCCCCAAGCCCAGATTCTCGGCTTCATTAGTATCGGCGGCGGCGTTTACGCAACCTAGTGGACAACCCATGCAATCAGCGTCTGGTTCTTCCCGCGCTATGCCATCTCTTCTGTCGTTAAGGCCTCGGGCTCAGGCTCAGGATCGGGACCACCGAAGCCTGAATCTTGGGAACACCAGCGGCTCGATTGGCATTCGAGCGCGGGTATGAGGTCGATGAACACTTTCGTGATATGCAGATTGTACCCCTACCCCGGCCCCTTACCCTATATATACTCCTTCAAAAATTTCTGGTTCGTGTGCAGGTCTTCGACATAACGCTTTGTGGCGACTGTGCAGAGATGTCCTGGGTTAGTGGCGTTTGCGCTTCGTTTGGGTCGTGTCGGGAGTATGTCTCTAGTAACCCGGGGGCTTTTGAGGAGGTGTATTGGGAGATTAATTCTTTGATGGTTTATCTGGATCAGAACGGTAGGTGAGGAGGTGTGTGGCTGAGAGATAGTTAAGACGGGGGCTGTGCTGATTTGGGAAGGTTGGAATGTAGCTTGCCTTGTGGGTATGTTCAGATGCGTAGTAGCATGAAGATATGTATGTCCAGGGCTTCTGAGATGGATGCCTTTGAATAATCTTGGGAAGGAAGCTTAACATTGACTATGTGTATACTTTGAGCCAAGGAATGAGGAGAGAACATCATAATACCGCCAAGCGAAGAGTATACAGACGAAAATGAATTATTATTGGTCTGAGATCTATAGCAAGCAAAAGCATTGAGTAGTAGTAGTAGTAGTAGTCAAGATTCAAGAACAAATCCCAACGAATCCCGCCGATCATCAGTCAACCTCCCCCATTCCAGCAAAAGCCGGAAGAAATAGATCTCCATATCTTCCTTCCTCAGCGCCGCGTTCGCCCACCTGCGCCCCTCCTCCGCAATCCAAGAACCCTGGACATCGTGGTGCTTCAGTAGGATCTTCCGACCGTCAACCGTAGCATCTACGCCAGCGAAATACGCGAGCGTGCTCCACAGCCCATGCAGTCGGACATCTATAGGGGCGTAGTGCAGCCACGGCGTGAGACGGGAGTCGAACCACTGTCTAAACAAGCCGGTCTTGAACGGGAGGCTATGGCTCTGCAAGAAGGGGAGGAAGCGGCCGCTGAATCCCGCGCCGTCCGAATCGAAGAGGTAGCGGTAATTCCAGTGGTCCTGGAAGTCGACGCGGCCTCCCGGGCCGAGCTCGGCTTGTTGGTTGGTGCAGTCTTCAAAAAGACAGCGGACGATTGGGTCGGTGATGCTTACGGATGTATTGAGACCGAGAGACTGGGTGGGAGCGAGACCGTCGAAGATCTGGTAGGAGTATGTTTTGGGCTCGTCGGTTGGTAAGAGGATGGAAACGTGGTTGTAGGTGTTGTTGTTGATGAGATGGGCCAGGCGCTGCCGGGGCATTCCTTGCCATTTTCCTGAGTGGCTTACGCCTTCGGATGTGGCCCCGATCCAAAAGAGGGTGTTTTCTTTCTGGTCATATCGGGGGTCTGGATGTTCTTCTGAGGGTTCGTATTTTATTTTATCGATGTAATTCCAGGGGCTTGGGAAGATGATGTCGTTGAAAACGGATACGGAGCTCTGGCTAAATACGGGAAGCAGTTCCTGTGAGACTTTAAATGAGGCGGGGGATAAGAAGAGACCGTGCAAATTGGCAAGGTCAGGTTGATGGCAGACATCAGTCGCAATTTCCCAGTCGGTTGGAAATTGACCCATCGAGTGAGGACGAACGCATTCGATACACAAGCCACGTCTGTCCCAAATCCGTTGAGACTGCGCCTTGGAACCAGGCGGACAGGCAGGAGCAATATAATGGTCAAATATCCTCCACAAGGAACGGTCAATGAACATAGCTTCTGGTGTTTGATCAGCCGGCTCTAAAGGCGCCCAGGTCGTATCCCTATCCGTTGACCATTGGTCTGAGATGTTATCCTCCGGCAGCTGTACCTTGGCTTGATCTCGTAGTTGGGTCATCTTATCCCAGGGTACTACCACGCGAGGCTCATCGTTCAAGTTGAAGGCAAGATCCATGTCGGGGAGGTGCTCTGAGAACTTCTCAATCATTTTGCCCGCACTTTGAACCATCCATGCATGCGTTGGTTTGATTCCCTCTTGTACTCTGACAGTGCCATTGCGTATACTCAGAGCGCCAATGTCATTAAACGGATTCGTAGCTAGCTTTTGAGTCATGATTCGGAGCTCATGAGGTGGAAAGGCACGGAACGGTAGGAGGTTATTGTGTATCTCATCGAATTCGTCAATCGTAACGGAAGACCTGCTTACAGCATAGTCGTACCATTTGTCGAAGCCCCTATCAGTCGTTAGTATAATCAGAAAGACTGATTGCGTCGCTGGCAGGGATAAGAGTCGAGATAAACGTACGGTGGAGGATGCTGTCCGTATCTCTTCTGGTACTGTTGAACAGCTTCTGGCAGACTATTGCTTTTCTTGGCTGTGGTCAACCACGTATCATGATGCTTTCCGGCATCATGGATGAGGCGCTCTATAGGGTGTAGTTGGCTCACGCTATGTTGACTGTAGGCCCAGAATAGCCCCACTCCGAACATCAACATAAAAAGGAACCGCAGTATCAGATTGACGCGGTGCAAAAATGTCGGTTCGTCCGTGGACGCGGTTCTAGACAGGAGGAATATCAACCCTCCGGCAAAAGCTAAGGAAAGGGCGGTTAAGGCCTGAGTCGCTGGTATCAGCGGAAAGGGTTCTTGCCCATTGGCGATTATCCACAGCCATTCAGAGTAATTCATGATGAAACCAGCCAAGACAGAAAGCCCGACTACGCCATAATAGGGAACCTGCTTGCATTAACGGTGTGACTGCATAACAGCTAGTCGACAGAACTCACCAGTTGGGATGCGGACAAGATTACAGTTGTAATCAAAACAGACTGACCCAATGCACTTTTGAGGTACCGTGATGTGACGAAGGTGCCAGCTTCAGCCTTAACCGTCAAGTAAATTACCCAGCCCACCCAGAACAGAACATTGCCCTGTGCGAATCGTTGATTAGACTTTCCCCAAACTCGCCGCTCCGTTCAACTGGTTCAACTCACAATCAGACTGTACCCCCAAGAAAGCAAATCCTGCTTCTTCGTTCCATCATAATGGTGGGCTCCTTCGTCAGACAGCTCTGCTGCACACACCAGAATTACAGAATCGAGTACTAGGCAGATGAGTGAGAATGTCCGTTGCCGCACATATTGCCCGGATACTATCGGGCAGATAAAGTTCGATTCACTGCCATGGTGGAATGACTGAACTAGGATGCAACTTGCTGCCAGAAAAGCAGCGGATATTACGTATCGGAGACGGCTCTGTAGGAAGAAGAAACGAACGCGACTGGCGATCGTTACTGGCAGGCGAAGCAGGACATTCTTCGGGTGATCAGAAGGAGTTGAACTAGTAGCCGGTCGTCGACAGCGCCAGGAGTCATAGATAGCGACAAGAAGCGGAATGAAGAACTAAAATCCATGGTCATGATCCGCATCTATGGATGGGGGTTTCCACCAGAGTGCTTACAGCGTATCCCGTAGGAGCGCACTCAATGTTTTTGGTGATGTTCCAAGAGAGAGCAATTCGCGCACAGACGATCCCTGAGAGAAGTCCAACCTTCAACCACCATCTTGGAGCACCTTGGACTTTCGTTGCGGACTGCGCTTCGCCAGCTGCCGGGGTTTCGTCCGTCGTGGTATGGTCAAGCTCTGTGAGTGGGATGATCGAGTATTTGTCGGCTGAAAGAGAGACGCTTGGTATTCGATGGACAAATCTACTCAGGATCAAGAGAGAGCAACCTGAGAGCAGACAGGCCAGCACAGAGGTGTGGAGGGGATGATCTGGGTTAGGAATCTTTAGTATTGTAACACCATTTTTCTCGAATCAGATTCTATACATACCAAAGGCAAACGTGGTCTGGTAAGAGGTTGCAATGAACGTGACACTGATGAGAAAAGCCCTATGAGGTGTGAGTTCATGAACAGGAGTACGATTGAACCTTTGTATACGGACCCTACTAGAGCTCGGAGGCTATTCTCGGCTGATAACCGGATCATCTCGAGACTAATCAGAAGAGCCTGGACGGACGAAAGCCATTACAGAGACATTATCTGCCGAGTGCCATCTTTTCCAACAAAAGCGACGGTGGATGGAGTTGCTCAGAGGGTGCAAGCCGAATCTGTAGATGGTGGGGATGGCCTGGAGGGGAGGCAGGGCAGAAAATATTGGTCACAATCTGGGGTGTCATTGGTGTTGATAGACTTATAAAGCCGAAAAGGAGAATTTAAGGGACTATGTATCGAGATTCGGGTCTATCGCTCCGTAGTACAGACCGGCAACCATAGGTAAACGATATCGATTGCGTCAACTAGATGATGGCTGGCTCGAAACTTGGAAAGTCAACCATGGATCCACTGAGCCGGGCCCCTAGGCGTAGGACGGTAGGCAAAGACAGCGCTAATCCAGCACTAAGACGACCCCTAAGCACCTTAGATTGACTGCTATATATAAGCATGCTGGCCGGTGGTGAAGTGGACATGGTCACTATCTATGCAACAAGTAAGAGCGGGACAATCCTCATAGAAGAACCAAACAGAAGGCGCCTATCAATGGGTCTGTCTTGAATTGCACCAGTTGATGACGAGGCCCCTTGATAGTCACGTGAATATATCGGCAGCCATCTTGGGACTAGTGCTTCGGGCTCGTGGATGGCAGGCGGTCAGCCGATTTCCCAGGCGGTGGAAGGTAAGGTCGGCATTTCAAACACCGCCATCAACTTTTTTTCTCATCTGCCGGTGCAGAAACTTCCCTGAGCAGCGCGCTGAGAGATAACAGTTGCGGCGTGGAAAAATGCCTCGAAAGGCAGTCGACTCGCGCATTCCGGCGCTCATCCAGAACAGCATTCAGGAGAAGAAGCGCAATTTCTTCGTCGTCGTGGGCGACCGCGCAAAAGATATCATCGTCAATCTCTACCATATCAGATCCCAATACGACATCAAACAGAACAAATCGGTTCTATGGGCCTACAAAAAGGACCTTTTGGGCTTTACGAGCCACAGGAAGAAGCGAGAGGCTAAGATTAAGCGAGAGGTGAAACGGGGCATCCGAGAACCGAACGAAGAAGATCCTTTCGAACTGTTCGTCACCCTCAATGAGATCCGCTATGTGTACTACAAAGAGACAGAGAAGATCCTGGGTAATACCTACGGCATGTGTATCCTTCAGGACTTTGAAGCTATTACGCCGAATCTGCTCGCTCGGACTATCGAGACCGTCGAAGGGGGTGGTACCGTTATTATGCTCCTCAAGGGCATGAAGAGCTTGAAGCAGCTTTACACATTGTCGATGGATATTCACTCCAGGTACAGGACGGAAGCACACGACGATGTAGTTGCTCGATTCAATGAAAGGTTCATCCTCTCCCTCGGTAGCTGCGACTCTTGCTTGGTCATTGACGACGAGATGAACGTCTTGCCGATCTCCGGCGGAAAGAATGTGAAACCATTCCCGCCAGTCGAGTCGAGCGATGACAACTCAGTGACAAAGAAAGAGCTGAACACAATCAAGGAAAGCTTGGCTGAGTCTCAGCTTGTCGGACCATTGGTCGGTCTGTCCCGAACCGTCGACCAAGCCAAGGCACTCCTCACCTTTGTCGACGCGATTGCTGAAAAGACGCTGCGAAGCACTGTCACTCTTACTGCCGCTAGAGGTCGCGGAAAGTCGGCAGCGCTTGGTGTCGCTATTGCCGCTGCCATCGCTCACGGTTATAGTAACATTTTCATCACTTCACCAAGCCCCGAGAACTTGAAGACCCTATTCGAGTTTGTCTTCAAAGGATTCGATGCTCTTGGATATGTAGATCACATCGACTACACTATTCTCCAGTCCACGAACCCCGATTTTAACAAGGCTATCGTTCGAGTTAACGTTCATCGCCAACACCGTCAAACGATTCAATACATTCAGCCTCAAGACGCTCATGTTCTGGGACAAGCAGAACTTCTCGTCATTGATGAAGCCGCAGCCATTCCTCTACCTCTCGTCCGAAAACTGATGGGCCCATACCTCGTCTTCATGGCTTCTACGATAAACGGTTACGAGGGTACGGGAAGATCCCTGTCACTGAAGCTGATCCAGCAGCTTCGCGAGCAGTCAAGAGGTGGCATGAAGGTCGGTCAGGATGATACAGATGTTGCTGACCGGTCTACCGGAAAACTTGCGAAGAACTCTGATAAGGGCTTGGGCGGGCGATCATTGAGAGAGATCACTCTGTCGGAGCCGATCAGATATGCCCCTGGTGATTCTGTCGAGAAGTGGTTGAATAAGGTCCTGTGCCTTGACGCCACTCTGCCCAAGTCCAAGATGAACACGCAAGGCTGTCCCCACCCATCTCAATGCCAACTGCTTCAAGTTAACCGTGATACCCTGTTCTCTTTCCACCCCGTCTCTGAGAAATTCCTCCAGCAGATGATGGCCCTTTATGTCGCTAGTCACTATAAGAATACTCCTAACGATCTCCAGCTAATGAGCGATGCCCCAGCGCATCAGCTGTTTGTGCTTGTTCCGCCGATAGATGAGAATGCCGCCAAACTACCGGAACCACTGTGTGTCATTCAAGTTGCCCTGGAAGGTCGAATCAGCCGACAGAGCGTTCTCAACAGTCTGAGCCGTGGTCAACGGGCGGGCGGCGATTTGATTCCTTGGCTTGTCAGTCAGCAGTTCCAAGACGAAGACTTTGCTGGTCTCTCGGGAGCTAGAGTTGTCCGCATCGCCACAAACCCAGAATACCTGAGCATGGGCTACGGATCTCGCGCTCTGGAGCTTCTAGTAGACTTTTTTGAGGGCAAATTCACTGATCTGTCAGAAAGCCTCTCTGCCTCACAGGAGGAGATGGTGAGGGTCACTGACGAAGAGCTTGCGAACTCTAACCTCCTCGACGACAACATTCAGGTTCGCGATATCCGGTCCATGCCGCCGCTCTTCGGCAAGTTGTCAGAACGTCGGCCAGACGAGCTGGACTATCTTGGTGTCAGCTATGGCCTAACCCCATCTCTCCACAAGTTCTGGAAGCGCGCGTCCTTTGTACCGGTCTACCTCCGCCAAACGCCCAACGATCTCACCGGCGAGCACTCTTGCGTAATGCTCCGAACACTAAGCACCGGCTCCAACGATGCAAGCTGGCTCGGCGCTTTTGCTAAGGATTACCACCGCCGCTTCCTCTCCCTCCTCTCTTACCAATTCCGCTCCTTCCCCTCCGTCCTCTCCCTCAGCATCGGCGAGTCCGCAACCGCTGGCGCCAAACTCGACCCCTCTTTAACCCCTCCCCTTCTCACAAAATCCGACCTTGATGCAGCCTTCTCCCCCTTCGACCTCAAACGCCTCGATAGCTACGCGAACAACCTGCTCGACTACCACGTCATTCTGGACATGGTCCCTACAATCGCAAACTGGTTCTTCTCCGGCCGTCTAGCGGGTAAAGTCTCCCTCTCTGGCATCCAGCAGTCCATCCTCCTCGCTATCGGTCTGCAGCGCAAGTCTGTCGATGACATCGAGAAGGAACTCAGTGTCCCCTCTTCTCAACTCCTCGCCATGTTCCTCAAGATCATCCGCAAAATGTCCACGCACTTCCGCTCGCTCCAGGAGAGCGCAGTCGCGGAAACCCTACCCGCGGATCAGGTCCCGGCCACGGAGTCAACAACAGATGCACACGATGAAGTAGTTGAGCAGCGCTTCAAGCCGTTAGAGACAAGTTTGGACGAAGAACTCCGTGAGGGTGGCGAGGAAGTCAGCGCCGAGTTGCGTGAGAAGCAACGCGCCCTCATTGACGCCCTTCCTCTCGACAAGTGAGCCCAACATCCCTTCTCTTTTTCCCCTATACCCCTACCAAAGCGAAACAGTCATTGAACGAACAATAACTGATTTATAGCCTCCAGATACGAGATAGGTAATGGCTCCGCAGGCTGGGAAGAAGCAGAGAAGCAGATCCGCGCTGGCGGCGCCGCAACTGTGAGCGTGAAGTCGTCGAAGCAGAGTAAGCGTAAGAAGGGCGAGACGGCGCGAGAGATCTACGAGGCCGAGGTCGAGTCGAAGCGGCAGAAGATTATTCAGAAGGGGACGGAGGGTAGGAAGAAGAGGTAGATTTTGCCTATCTAAATAAGAATAATGGTTGTGGGCTTTAGAGACGCTCTGGAGATGCAGAACCTGGAATGCATGAAGCAAATGGTGTTTTGTACATATTTATGGCCGGTTTGCAGGTTAATAGGTATTTTGGATTCTCAAAAGTTTATAGAAATCACGTGTCAAGTGCGCTTGTTTCATTTCGTTCTGTTTGGTTTGGTATTACAGTTCATCATGGTCAGTCTTCTTCTCGTGCTCATCCTTCGAGACAACGATACCCTTAGGGAGCTTGTTTCGAGATCCTTCACCCAGGCGGATGGCATCGATCCATGCTTCCACTCGTACTGATCCGTAGTCTGCATTGTCCAACGAGTCGTACTGTCTCCACCAGCCTCTTCGGGCGTTCAATGCGACAATTTCAACTGACTGTGGGTTACTTGGCAAGCCAAGCTGAGCTCTAAGGGTCGCTGTCACGGTATTTGATGGAGGGATACTGTACAAGGGGAAGAGCTTGGTCTTTCTCAGGGCGTGCTTATGCGCAACCTCGGCCAAGCTGTCGAGCGCTTCTTTTGCGGGACCAGGGAGCTCCGCGCCATCACCAGATTCTGGAACGAGCGCAAGGACGCAGGTACCTGACTTGGGGGCCAGACACGCGGTCTCCAGAGTCTCTGCGGTGGTGAGAATTTCTAGAGCGGGGGCTGGAGTGGGTGTCGGGACTGGAGTTGAAGGCTTGCGCTCATCGGTAGTTTCGTCAGAGTCAGAGTCTCCAGCTGGTTTCGGCTTCTGTTCTGAATCGCTCGGCCTTTTCGCATTTGCTGGTGCAGGAGCGGGATCAGGATTGGGAGAAGCAACCTGGCTAAGGAACTCAACAATTGGACCCTTCTTCAGCTCGCCGTCGTAGATGATATGCTCTTCCCCGTTCCTAGGGAGCAAGACCAATGTAGGAAATTCGGTAATACCGAATTTCTCGACTGTGTTCGATTCCTTGTTGCGAATTTGCGCGACCTTGATGCTACCTAGGAAGTCGATAGCAAGAGCACGGATAAGGGCGCTGGTTGTGCCTTTTTCCGTGAAAAGAATGACCTTGGGTGACTGTTCGTCTTCGGAAAGCCACTCGTCCATATTTTTGTCTGAAAGTCTCTTCACATGGTTGGGGATGCGGTCCACCACCGAGTCGACGATTCCCTTGGCCGTTCTGGGTCCCTGGTAGTCTTCCACTCTGGGTTTACCAGGCTTCTTCGAGGGTATCACAATCTTCAGCGTCGGGAATCCCTGAATACCCATCTGTCCGCAGAATGGCTTGTTTGCATCGTCGTCACAGTTCACGGCCGCAACCTTGGCCAGCCCCTCCAAGTTCTTTGCCGCCTTTTCGTACGCGGGTTTCAGGTTCTGACAGTGACCACACCATGGCGCATAAAATCTGAGTTAATGCAGACCGTTTAGGGCTTGTTCGTAACACGCACGGAGGGCTAGGTGGGAGCTTACTCAACAATCTGGGTTGAACGGTTAGCTCTATTATAGACATTGTGAATGGAGCGAAGGAACTGTCCGTACCGATGTGTAGTTCGAGTTGGCAATGAGCTGGCTGTAGCTTTTCTGATTGACCTGCAAGACGGGAGACTTTTTAGTATAGAGCCCGTCTGCATTGACTGGCAGAGCTGCCAGCAGCGACGCGAGGAGAAGAAGCGCAGAGCTCGGCTGCATTATGGTTGATTAGTGTCAATTACTTTTCGGATAATAATGATATGGCCAGGATTTGGACGAACAAGACATGTCAGCCAGGAGCAGAGCTCTGTTTATGAAGAAGAAGAAAAAGGAAAGGTTGAAGCAAGGTGTCCTGAAGCTCTTGGCATGTGACCGCGGTTTCTCAATCCGTCTTCAAGCGCCTCCCGTCGTACACGTCTCTGTGTCGACGACTGCCTTAGGTACTGCTTTCTCTATCTATTTACACATTATCTTTCCAACTACTACAAAACAGTCCACTGTCAGTCTCATCTGAACGGTCGGTATCTATCGGACTAATATGTCCAGCATCTGATTTTGGTCATTTGTTTCGAAGGATGTGAGCTGGTTGCCCGGCCTGCTCTACCCCGCATAATGGACCTTACCTTATTGCCACGCGAACTCTTTTGGATGGTCTTGGAACAGCTCAAGCCCAGGGATATAGTTCGCTGTCGGCGTGTGTCTAAGCTATGGAACGAAGCGTTCGGAGACCCTGCAAATCTGACCCCTATACTGAAGAGGCTGTTTCCACAAGCAGCTGAAGTCAGAGAGCTCTCTGCTGGCGCCGAAGATGAGCTGTCTCTGGACTCAAAAGACGGCAGCTACTGGCGTATGCTTTTCGATCGAGTCGCTTCGAGGTATGACCACCTCAGTCGCGGAAAACCCGCCTCGATACAGAGGCTCAAGCTGTGTGAAGAATTCGGTGTCTCCGGCGAAAGAGAATGGTTCCAGGTGCAACCATGGGACATACACGCTAGTCACCTTATGCAGCGGGTGGATCTGCCATTCTCAGAGGCTTTCTGGTCGTACGACCATGGCCTGTTGGTCTATCCAAGCGCCGACCATTCCTGTTTCGTTCTTATGGATCTTGACAGCGACAGGAGATTCGTGGTGCCATTCATCATCACCGGGAAGGTTATCAGGAGAGTTCGGCTCCAGAGGAGAGTCCTTGTTGTCGAATGGGCTGAACCGAAGGCCTTCCATTGGCTGAACGACAGCGACGGTGTTCATCGTCACTTCGCTTCCTCGTTTGACGTGACCCAGAAATCCAACGGCTGGAGCATAACATTTCGCAATGAATGGAAGATCATGTTTCTGGGCCATCCGCTTAGCGAGAGAGACCGATTCTACTCAGCTCATAGCCAGACTCATTATGCTATTTACATCTGGCAGCCTAATCGCAGCCTGTACACAGCTGACGATGATGCCCCGATCGAGTCATTGTGCGTTTGGGACATTTCCAAGCCTTCCTCATATAGGCCGTCGTTGGATCTCGGGGCTCTGAGACAAGGAGGGGATTCTGGCCCGCACATCGTCTCGCGCTTCGGATTCAGGGAGCTAGGGTTTTACTCCGTGCGGCAGCGAGGTCTCCCAGGCATCCAGTGGCTGAACATCACGGAGGATAATAGGTCGATAGAGATCTTCGAGAACTCATGCACAGGCCCCATGGACCGGTTTGTTGGTCCCGGTGAATGGACATCACAAGTGCGAATGACAAGCATTCCAGTCATCGGTTACGGTCCCTGTTGGAGGCAGGACCTCGATGTTGTCTTGCCTCCTTATCGTGGAAATGGGAGCTTGCAAGCGAACTTTCTCTCCCTCACTGTTTGTAATGAGCCCTGGTATACTATTATCTCGGAAACTGTGGATAAAGAGGCCAGCGTGGGCTTTTGTCTTCATTTGTCCGAGGCAGTCTGGCCGTTCAACCTGAAGCCTTCCTTGAGTATCAGAACTCCTTCGTCGAATGTCACTCTGAAGAACTCTGATATCTTTGAGCTTACAGGTAAGGGAAGGATTTGCGGGACCGAACGGTACGTGCTTGGCGAGAACGGGAACCGTGAATTGGTGATCTACAGGTTTGATAGATGAGCTAGCGCATAGCTGGCAGGAAGGAGTGGATCCAGGAAGAGATACACCCACACACCGTGGAAGCCTACAAGGACAAGCTTTTGATCTTGAAAACATTCCCGACAAAGAGTATCGTGACCGCTGAATCCGCTCCAATTAGCGAGCCTGGTCTCTAAAAGCGACGATTCACCACGATATTCGCCGTGATAGTACAGGCTACTATTTCCAAGAGACCAGGCTCAATTCGGATTCCCTCTTCTGAGCCTGGACAGGAACATGCTACCTTGAATGAATCATTTGTTTACGGCATAGTATAATCTGGAGTCCTCTCCACAGTCTTCTCTCTACATGCTCAAGAGGGTGGTGCCTTTCGCCACTGGAGTATTCCCTCACCTGAGGCCGTTTATCTAGGAATACACCCGGAAAACGAGACCAGTGAACGCGAATTGCGCCAATGACATTCGTCCGCTTATGCTCTTTGCCGTTGCAAGGTCTGGCTGTTCGACGTCCATTTTTGGATACTCCTGGGGTCCTTGCTCGTTGGTCTTTGATCGCCAGGTGAAGGATCTCCGCGGGTGATTTGACTTGAGGAGACATTGGCGAGGTTCGCAGACCAGAATGTAGGGGAGTTTGGGGCTGAAATGAAAGCTGCTTAACATTCATTTTCACACTGGTGAGTAGTCTGGTAGAAGACGATGTCTACTCGGGAGAGTGATCTACTAGCCATTGAGGGAGGATATTAGGTCTCATAAGGGGGCAAACTTAATGGTTTGAGACAACTCATATATCTCTGCTCCATTGCGCTAATTATCAAGTGTTTATTTAGCCTTTTCCTGAGTAACTCAAGCTCTCTTCCCCGTCATCCGGCATCACAGACCTCAAGCATAGCTTTTGCGGCACAAAAGAAGATGGACAACCCCAACACTATATCCATGTAAAACAAGACAAAACGCGGTGAGAGAACTAGACAGCCTCAAAACTTGCATCCAACGCATCTCTTAATCCCGCAAATCGGGCACACGAGCGTATATATCGGCTTCCACAGATGGCAGAGCTCACACTCCTCACAACCATATTGCTTGTCCCAGTACCCCAGATGGCGACAGTTATCCAAACCAGAATCTACGTACGAGTGTGAACCCGGTATAGTGACACGAAGAGTCTCAAGCCAGCCGCAGTAGGTCTCCATGACCATGCCTTTCAGTTCAACCCGGAAGTCCGCTTCGGTGTACCGGTCACTCCGGTGGGCGAGCTTCGCGGTGAAGTATGGCACGAAAGGAGCAAGGTGGGGATAGATGTTCGCGTCATCGAAGTTGAGGTCGTAGTAGACAGTGGAAAACGAGTTTATGCTGGAGGAGGTATCTGATAAGTCGTCGGTGGAGAGATTGTGGGAATCTTCTTTCTCCTCTTGATTGGAGCCGTACACGGTTCCATCGCTGAAGTCGTAGTATATCGATAGATTACTCTCCTGGTCTTCGTTCCAGACAGGGCATGCTTCAGGGTCGGACAACTGTGCTGGTTTACACCCAGGAGGAAGAGCACCACTCATCATGCTGTTGTCGGAGTTGCGATAGGGTGGAAACGCATCCTGATTATTTTCCATCGTTTCTCCAACGAACATTTGACCACGCGAGACATCATCCCAGGGCTTAGAGGCGTGCTTGACAGTGTCAATATCCGCGCATGCTTCCTTGGACTCAACGTTGACTTTTACTTCGCCATCAGCAATAATTGGTTTGCTATCGGACTCGACATCATCCTCGGCGCCAGGTTCAAGTTCAATCAAAGGTTCCTCGTCAGATTCGGTGACAGGCTGCCTGTTCTTCTCGACGTTGGTAGTGGCATTGGCATCAGCGTCCGTATCAACACCGTTTACCGTCTCAAAAACGGCGCCAAAGTCATGATCAGGCTCTGTTGCCATCTCAGGCTCAGGTTCACATTCGAATTTGACTTTTTCGGCCTCCTCGTCGTCGTAAGCAGAGTTAGAATCAGCATCAATATCGCCACCAAATTTGAGATGATTGTTAACATCGCTGCCAATCTCAGATCCAGCGTCGTTCAGTTCGAACTCTGGATCCACCTCAATTGCAGCAGCGAGTTTGTCATAAGAATAGGCCCCTTTAGACTCAGCATATTCATCGTCCGGTTCTACTTCATCCCACCAACCTGGATCGGAACTATCGTCCCCTCCATCAACCCCAGGGACTCTAAGCGGGCTACCCCCGGGGCTCAAGAGGGATGGCCTATTCTCATCCCGCCGCAATGAATGAAGGAACTTCTCACGCCTTGCCTTCCTCGCTTCTTCTTCGGCAAGAAATTCAGCTGCTCGGCGGGCTCTCTTTTCCTCTTCCTCTTGACGCAATCTTTCACAATGAGCCAACTCCTCTTGTGATTCCTTTGAGTGAGGATTCATATGGACGCTGTTGCCGTAGCTGAACATGTACCGCTCTCGGCGGTTGTAACTGCATCTGTACATCCCATTTGGCGTCCATCCGGTGTAATCGGCGCTTGTGAAGAGCGGATCCCCCTCGCTCCAGTAGATCGGGCGAAGGCGGAGGTGGTCATCGTGTTCTTTGCGGCGATCCGGGTCGCGGAGGATCTCGATCGCTTGCTGGATCTGTGAATGTTACTTATCTGTATATAGAGGAAGAGAGTGGTGATGATAGAGAACATACCTTTTGGAACTCGGTCGCGGAGTCATCTCTTCCTGCTTTGTCGGGGTGGTGCTTCAGTGCGAGTTTCTTGTACGCGCTGTTGATGTCTTTGAGTGCTGCATCCGGGGGGATCCCCAGTATCTCGTAGCAATTCATTGTTGTGTGCCTGGATGATTTGAACCTTTAGATGATGCTTGACAGAATGTTCCGAGACTTGGTGTGTTGGATTAAGGGTTGGCGGTTGCTCAGTCAGGAACTGTGGCTATATGAAGGAAGATGAAATAGCTGCCAGTGAAATCCGAGGAGTTTATGAAAGCAAGACTTCCAGGTGAGGCAAGAAACAGAGGAACTGTTTGGGAAGGAGGGAGAGTTTGCCCGGGTGCCTTTCGCGGCGAAACTGCGTCCAGATCTGGAAGTGAATAGACAATGAGGCGAGGTGCTGAGAGCTGTGACAAAATCTCTCTTGTTAAGACTCCCGAGGCAGAGTGTAAGTTGGCTCTTGTGGTTAGGAGAGGCTACATGCGCTATAATAAGCGCACATTTTGAGGAGATTCCAAGAAGGCTGGCTGCGCAAAGCAAACGGAGTTCACGGCTAATCTTTCTTGGAACAAACAGGGATCATGGTACAAACGAAATGTAGAGATAGATTTTACAGGTTGGTGAGAATCTAGGTACGTATGAGTTAGTCTACACATGGTGACTCCCTCCCAAAAGATATCATAACAGCGTTTATTCAGCGCTGGCAGCGGCACCGGTGATAATTTCAACCAGCTCGCCAGTAATGGCGGCTTGACGCTGACGGTTGTACAAAATCTGGAACCTGCATCGGCGTTAGTTGTTTGTGAGGCAATCAAGCTTATTCGCTGATACTTACTTGTCGATCATCTCTCCAGCGTTCTTCGACGCGTTCTGGAGGGAAGTTAGTCTGGCACAATTTCCAATACATCGAGGGTACTTGCCTCCATAGCATTGCGACGGGCCTGAAAACAAGTTAGTGTCGGTGTAATCCAGGTTAACACGAGATGAAGCTTACCGAGATCTCACAGGCGTGGCCTTCGGCCATAGCCCAGAACAAGCTGTTGGCGAGCGCGTATTCGCGGAGGTTGGAGAGGGTCTCCTCAGCAGCCTCATAGGCGGAGAAGTTGGCTGTAAGGATCAGTAACGGCTAAGTTGTTGCCGAAATAAGGGACGGAACACTAACGGGACTGGGTGATAGCCTCCTCAGAGTAGGCTTCCACAATCTCGGGCTCGTAGCTCTGCGCGTTAACAAATTTGTTGTAGATAATCTTAACGCTGGCGTAGTCGGTAGGCAGCAGAGCAATCTGGTCGGCAACGGCCTGAGCGTCGGCAAAGGTAGGGATGTCCTTGCAGACGTTGGCGAAGCTCAAGACGAGGGCGCCAGGGTTGGTACGGGACAATTGAGCCTTGGCCTTCTCACCAAGGACGACAATGTCAGAGTTGGGGATGTCGGCGAGGACCCGGCGAGTAGCCTTGCTGAGACCGGAGTGAATACCACCGCAAAGACCTTTGTCGGAGCTGGCGACAACGAGCAGAGTCTTCTTGTCCTCGAGGGGCTTGGTCTCGGCTTGCTCGAAAAGGGTGTTGGAGGTCTCACCGTAAGCACGGGAGTCGGACATGGCCTTCTGAGCGCGAGTCAAACGGGTGGAGGCAATGACCTTCATCGTGTTGGTGATCTTCTTGATGTTCTTGATGGACTTCAGACGGCCTTCGATCTCACGCAGGGTCGCGAAGTTGGCGGCATTGGGAGGCGCAGTGCTTGGCCAGAGTCAGTAACCGTCCCCGATCCTCCCACATATCATATCCAATTTTGCTGCCGTCCTTTTGGTAGCAGAAGAGCCCGTGCGTGGATAGATGCAGTGGGCTTGCGAAGTTCCGGACGAGGACTTACCGGGTAACCGCAAAAGCGCCAGCCCGCACGGCCGGACGAACAGCACGGGAGAACATAGTGAAATCGAACCGAAAGACTGGGAGAAGGTGATCACCGAGGATATAAACCACAGAAAGGCGGGGGATAGTGAGCACCACGGGGTTCAATCGCCGGCGGAGGTGGTCAATGACGGGTGATGGGAAGTGGACGAAATCAACTCCTGTTTCTGTTCTTCCGACACCCGGAGCACTAGTCCTGATTGGGAGAACAGTACGGGTGGCGAAAGTGACCACAGCGGCAGCCTGGTTTTCTCACGTGACAGTGCACGTAATTCGCCGGTCGGCGGTGTGCTCCTAAGGCATTCAGGCTACCAGCTGAGGCATCCATGCTTTCCAGCAACACGAGTGGCTGAATGGTCCGGAGAAACTGAATACATGAACCCGGATCGCCTCAGGCCAGCCTTGCCCTGCTTTCCATTCCTTTCCTTTTCTCTTCCTCTCATCTCCTCTTCTTACCTCACTTCTTACTCTTGTGTGCGCTCTTTCTCTCCCTCTTCTCCCTGAACCCTGAATGCGTGTCTCTTCTATTCTCTACTTAAAACCTTAACATCTACACTCACTCTCTCTTAGTTGCCCATCTCTCTCTTCATTGGTCAGTTCACCATTGATTTCATCCTTCGTCAAGCGCCTGCTCTCTTCTTTAGACTTGGCAGGCCAATTCCAAGTCTCTTCGTCCCGGCGCCCCGAGTTCACCTTTACCGCGCCTTCGCTACTCGACGCCCTCCGTGTTATCACTCTCTTTCAGTCATGAGTTCGTCAGAAGATGATACCCCCCTCGTCAAGATGAACGGTAGATCCTCTGGAGGTAAGTCCTGAGATTGCCCTCGGTGTTGTCGACGCGCTCCTCTCCTTCATTCTTCCATTTCCTCGGGGATGCTAGGTTCTCGTAATATTCAACTACACTTCTCTGACATTGATTTCATCCGACAATAGGTGAACAATCGGAAACGAAGGTGAATGGCGCATCGGATGCGAACGGCCACGTCGATCCAGGGGTATCCATTCGATTTGGGCCTGTGCATAAAGATGACGATGTTGAGATGAAAGATGCCGCCGGCCCCGGTGGAGCCAGCAAGAGAAAGACGCGGACAAGTGTTGGTCAAGCAAAGTCGTATGCGGAGCCAGAGACTAGTGAGGAGGACGAACCTTTGGTACGCCTATCCGTATCCCTATGTCCTGCGGCACTATTGCCGTTGATCTTTGTTTCAGCGGCTGACTGTCCGACAGAGCAAGCGTCGTCGCACTTCAGTGAAGCACGAGGATCCTGAGACGGATGAAGATGTGCCCCTCGCTCTCAACGGACGAAAACTCCCAAAGGCTTCTGAAACAGCCATTGGCCACGAATCTGATTCCGACGTTCCGATTGAGAAAAAGTTAGCGGCCGAAAAGAAGAAGATCGAGATCAAGGGGGAAAAGGATGGGGGGAAGGCAGCCGCACCAAGCCGCAAGGCTTCGAGTACGGCCAAGAAGCAATCAAATGGCGTGAAGAAACAACCCGCCTCACCCAAGGTTAAATCTGAACCGAAGTCCGCGCAATCTACATCGGCAAAGAAGAACGGGAAATCAGCGGTGAAGAAGGAGGAAAGCGAAGAAGCTGAGGGCGCTGACGACGATGAGGAAGAAACCAGGTGGTGGGAAGACCCGACAAAGAGTGATGGAACAATCAAATGGCGGACTCTGGAGCACAATGGCGTTGTTTTCCCGCCTCCTTACGAGCCTCTGCCTAAGAACGTGAAGTTGAAATATGATGGACTTCCTGTCGATCTTCACCCTGAAGCAGAAGAAGTTGCAGGCTTCTTTGGCACCATGTTGAACTCAACGCAACATGTGGAGAATCCCACGTTCCAAAAGAACTTCTTTATGGACTTCAAGGATATCCTTAAGAAGACTGGGGGCGCAAAAGATCAGAAGGGTAACAAGGTTGATATCAGGGAATTCTCCAAATGCGATTTCAGGCCAATTTTTGAATACTACGAGGCGAAGCGCCAGGAAAAGAAGGCTCTGCCGCCTGCTGAGAAGAAACGTTTAAAGGCTGAAAAAGATGCGGAAGAAGCTCCTTTCATGTTCTGCATGTGGGACGGTCGCAAGCAGAAAGTGGGCAATTTTCGAGTTGAACCTCCTTCACTGTTCCGCGGCCGCGGTGAGCACCCGAAGACAGGTCGTGTGAAAGCTCGAGTCCAACCCGAGCAGATTACCATTAACATCGGCAAAGAGGCTCGTGTTCCTCCTCCGCCTGAAGGCCATAAGTGGAAGGAAGTGAAGCATGACCAAGAAGGTACTTGGCTCGCCATGTGGCAGGAAAACATCAACGGGAACTACAAGTACGTCATGCTTGCAGCCAATTCGGACGTTAAGGGCCAGAGTGACTATAAGAAGTTTGAAAAGGCCCGTGAGCTCAAAAAGCATATTGGCCGGATCCGCAAGGATTATCAGAAGAACCTAAAGCATGAGCTGATGGTTGAGCGGCAAAAGGCCACCGCTGTCTACCTCATTGACCAGTTCGCACTCCGTGCTGGCAACGAGAAGGGCGAAGATGAGGCCGAAACCGTAGGCTGCTGCTCTCTGAAATACGAAAACGTCACACTCAAACCGCCGAATAAGGTCATCTTTGATTTCCTGGGTAAAGACAGTATCCGATTCTACGATGAAGTTGAAGTCGATCCCCAGGTTTTTAAGAACCTAAAGATTTTCAAGAAGCCACCGAAAAAGGAGGGCGACGAGATTTTTGATCGCTTAACCGTGAGTTAAATCTTTTCCAAAACCATGTGTTGTCCTAGGCCGCTAACCTGAAAAGACGTCTGCGCTCAATAAGCATCTCTCCCAATATATGCCTGGCCTGACGGCCAAGGTATTCCGTACTTACAACGCTTCGCATACGATGGCAACATTGCTCAAAGACATGAATGCGACGGGTACCAACGCCGAGAAAGTGAAGGCTTACAATGATGCTAATCGAAGAGTTGCCATTTTGTGTAATCACAAGCGAACAGTTGGCGCAGCCCACGCTAATCAAATGGAGAAGATGAGCGAGCGCGTATGTTTAATCTCCATTCACTCCGAAGTCTCACATAACACTCGCTAACTAGGATCCTCCGTACAGATCAAGGGCCAACGTTATCAGAAATGGCGTCTCAAGCGAATGATGCTCGATTTGGAACCGAGCCTGAAGAAAAAGAAGGGTGCGGATTATTTCGAATTGGACGCAGATATTGACCAGGAATGGATTAAGGAACATCAAGCTTTTCTCATTGAAGAACAACGGCAGAAGATCAAAAAGAAGTTCGAGAAGGATAACGAAAAGCTCGCAGCAGAGGGCGAGAAAGAAATGAAGGCCAGTGAGCTCGAAACCCGACTGGAAGCCGTGAAGGAGCTGGAGAAGAAGTTCAACAAAGAAAACAAGACTGGGAAGGTGGAGGCTGAAGGCCGAAGCCCGACTGTGGAAAAGCTGGAAACTTCCATTACGAAACTTGAACAGCGCATTGAGAACATGGAACTTCAGGCCCAGGACAAGGAGGATAATAAAGAAGTTGCCCTGGGCACCTCGAAAATTGTGAGTCCTCTTACTATACCTCTAGTATGGAGGGATCGTATCTGACCATGACAGAACTACATCGATCCTCGCCTCACCGTCGTCTTCAGCAAGAAGTTCAACGTGCCCATGGAAAAGTTATTTTCCAAATCCCTTCGTGAGAAATTTGAATGGGCCATTAAGTCCGTTGACGAGAACTGGGAGTTTTGATTTTCAGCTACATTGTTTGCCATTTGCCTATTCTGGTTATCTTCCTTTTTGCTTCGAGATCTACGACGGCTACCGCAGGTAAGGCCGCGCATAAAATTCTTCTTCCCTGTCATTTTCCCCGTGCATTATTATCCAAGCATATAATCCGCTGCAGTTCTTCGTATGCAAGTCATACAGGCAGACCCCTTACGTCTTTGATCTGCGATTGCTCCTTTTCCAGGAAGCGCGCGATACAGCGTGCGGATAGACAACAGATTATATACTAAGACTTCTATATCTTACCCAGTCTGGCCAATAATCAGATGATACATTTGAATCAAAGTCCCGCGCAAATTGAATACGTAGACGTCTCTTCTCTCACGATGCTGATGGGTAACCTCGGGCCCTGACGAACGGGCCTTTTAAAGTAGCTGAGTCATGGATGGCGCCATATGTCCCGGTAGGGGGAAGGATTCAACGAATTGGATATCCACTTGTAGCATTCAACATTCAACGACGCTGCATAGTTCACTAGGAGAGGTGCCCAACCATTTGAAACGACGAAACTGAGATTCAAGCACCCTTCGTATCCTTAGATTTTCTTCAGCAGTATAGTAAATATAGAACCGCGCTAGACACCACGTATGTAGGCATGATTGCAGGGGAGGATTGCAATTATGATTAGAGTACATTCTTAGATAGTAAGACGAGGGATCCGCAAGATGCAACACACAAAAATAACAAAGTGGAAGACCTCCATCCAGGAATGCACTCCGTCCAACGGACCAACTCTAACAGCGCATGGGAATGTATCATGACCAGATGAAATGCTAACGGAAGAGTAGAGCCACACAAGGTACGCTTCATCCGGTTGTGGGCGAATGGAAAGACAGAGAACAGGCCAGTGTTCCAACGAATAAAGAAACTCGAGACAAAAAAGAGGACAGGTATTATAATTACAGACAGGCCCACGCTGAGCGGCTCGAGGAACGGACGGCATAGGGGAGTGAATGCAGTCTATATGTCGAATGATTGTTGATCAATGGGAACGGTTCCTGGTCAATTTGATCTATGTGAAACGGATCCGTAGGCGGTCATGCGCGCGGTCTGAGTACCGCGATTCTCGTTAATCCGGGGATCGTTAGCGGTTCCATCGTACTTTGCTCTGTACTCGATAAGTCGGTAGGGAGGGTGAAAGAAATTCGTCCGCGTATAGGCAGACTATGGCCACCAGCCCATTCGCTTATAACTTTCAACCATTTCTCGAATGCTGTCGGCGTTGAAACGCTCTCTCGTGGGCTTCCAGCCGGTGATGGTCTCGAATAAGGTACCGTCAATAGACATGTCCTGATCACGGAGGACATCCTTCTCGAGGAAGGGGCTAATGGGGCCGGGACGTTCAATGCCTTTCTCTTCTAGCAAGTCAGACCAGCCCTGCAATGCCACCTCGTTCATGTCATCAATCACATCATCCAGGCTTAGTTTAGCAAATTGGGACGCCAAGGAGCCTAGGAAGGAACACTTCAATCCAAAGACCTCAGAGAGAGCGTCGGCTATGTGTGCCTGACGTGTATCGTTGTGATCGACGACGTTAAATACTAAAGGAGCGGAACCATCCGTCGGAGCACTGTATCTCCACTCCGCTGCCTTCCACAGAGCGCTGGCGGCGTCCTTGACGTAGAGAGTATTGGTCTTAAGATCTTTCGAGTATAGAAACTCCAGTTCTCCCTGCATATCCACGTACACCCGTGCAAGGCAAATGCCCATGGCGAAATATCCAGATTCATATTGGCCATAGACATTTGGCAGACGCAACACGACATGGTGAAGATTGGGTATCTTCAGTAACTCCTCGTTCGCTTTCAACTTCCACTTCGCTAGGTTGTGCCATGGTTGAAGCTTGTCATCTTCTTTTCGCGGGGTCGAGCCACCTTTGTAGACATGGGCGGTGGAGCATTCAACGAAAGCGCGAATTCCTCGGCGGGCGACCTCGCGACCCAATGCCAGACTTAGGTTGTAACTTCGGACCTCGTAGACGTCGTCGGGCTGTGAATACCTGGTCTCTCCTCCGCAGTTGATCACATAGTCGAATTGTTCGCCATTGGCGCGATCAAAGATGCGTGAGAAGTGCTCTAATCGAGATGTCAAATGTTAGATAAGGAATATTTCATTGAGCAGGACGATGATGGACAACTCACGTTCGCGGCTAGCATCAGCCTGAACGAATTTGTCCTTTGAACAAGCTTCTTCGAATTCCGGAGCCAGCCAAGCTAGCTGCGGAAGCACCTTGTCAACGAGTCGCACTTCAGAAGCTAGCTTGTTTTCATGGATGTAGAGAGCCAAATGGCGACCGATGAATCCTAATGTGGGCAATTGAATTAGCCACAAGCCTCTCTAAACTACAATGTGGACCTCGAGGTGCTGTGCACTTACCCAAGCCTCCAACGATGAGCACAGCTGGCTTTTTGTCTTTGTTGTCGGCCATGGCGATGGAGGGAGTTGTTAAGGTATAGATCGGGTAAGAGCACGGGTGCTACACAGCTCAGATCTTCTGTTCGGTTACAGCCCGGACAACCACTGTCACACCCCGCACCCGTAAAGCGATTTGAAGAATGCGGGGGGCCCAAGGAAGGGGACGCGAGGAGTGTGGGTGGTGGCGATTCGACGAAGTGGCGGGAGCAACAGTTTAGTGGGGAGAGACTGGGGAGTCGAAAAAGGAACAGTATTCAACTATTCCCCTGATATTGGCAGTTGAACTAACTCCCCTGAGATAACACGGGGTGTGGAAGGACAGAGGAGGCGGAGGAACAAAGGGAAATAAGATGAAGAAAGGCCGAGGGAGAGGGAGAGGGAGAGGGAGAGGGAGAGAGAGAGAGAGAGGAAGAGGGAGAAAGAAGAGAGATCTTGGAAAAGACGGAGAGGAGGAGAGGAGACGAGAGGAGACGAGGGAAGAGACTCTCTAGAGAGTTTGGAGGTAACCCGTTTTGGGACTGACACTTCAGACGATTTTCTCCCACCAGATTCAATATTCTGATTATTTTATTTTATTTAACACGGATGGAGAAATCAGAAATTCTTGAAAGGTGGTATTATGATATTATTATTATCCTCATGAATCCCTGCAGGAGTCTCTGAGCTGTCAATGTATTATGGATATTATATTTATTATCCATGTCCGAAGGAGACAAGGATCCAAATCCTGATGGATATCCCATCCGTGCACCAGTTCATGGCGATGCCCTTAGCCTTCCCCTCACTACTAAGTGTTCTATACTTAGGCTAGCTCATCTATATGAGTGACTGTCATCCTATATCGATGGTCAATAATCCCTCCTCAACCCGAGTGACAACTGCTGGGGAAAGCGAGCAAACAGAAAACAAGGCAACTCCACGACGAAGAACTCGGGGATGGTGCATGCCCCAAGCCACCGCCCGAGCGAATGCCGTTAGTGCTGCATCTAGAAATTTCGGTGGCATCGTGAATCTCCGGTCATGAGGACAGGTCAGAATGTTGCTCCCCTGCCAAGCAACCCGTCGTGGGACGGAGGCACCAACTCCCCACCCCAGGAAATTGAAGTCTTGACCACTCCTCCAACTTCATGCTGCTTGGATTGTGCGTGCGGCATATGGTATACGTCTGCTGAAAGAATCCTGGTTTACATGCGACAAGCTGGATCCGCCCTCCCTTATCCTATGTGCTGGAAACATAGTGGTCGCTCGACAATTGACAGAGCTCAGGCGAGGAAACCTGCCAGAGATTACCAATACAATACATAGCAGCAAAACTCCACACCATATTATAGCCTATTTATCAGGATGATTGTCACGATCCATATGTCAGTAGTGTGCACAGGGCACCAACCCTTCATACTTTGACCTCACAATGAACCCATCTTTGTCACAGATGACCAGCAAAGATGAGACTATGTTGACATTTTACCAAGTTGGCACTTGACAATAATGACAATGGAATGGCATACGGCCCATGGGGAAGCCGATCATGGATGGCCTGAATTCTGCTCGTCCCGAAGAGCCCGCCTTGGCCTTGCTGCTTGCATGCAGGAGTCGCTGCATCAGGAATGAGAAAAGTCCGGGGGAGTCAATCAAAAGTTGGTCGATCACAATCGAAGCGCAGCCTCCAGCCTCTAGCCTCTCCACGATGGGCATGGCGTGGATGGCGACTCGGTGAGCCAACTGCGCGTTTTTCCGCGTCGGACCGTCAGATGTTGTGATTGAATAGAGTAACTGCTGTATCCGACACAAATTGCTCTCAAAAAATGACGCTTCACACGCGATCTCCCCTTAAACATGGCCCTACGATCTAAGTTACCTACTAGTAGATACGTAGGTACAGTGGCTGAGCAAGGCCATGTCTCAGCTTCGTTTGATCACCTGCAGGGAATAGTTAATATGTACTCGTAGTCAAACCAGGATCTGCAGCTCAGGAGTCAGTGGAGATCTTTTTAATCTGTGTAAGTCCACTTTGGTTATTATTCAAGCAGGTTCCCCAGCGATCACTAATTTATCGCAAACCCTCGACTTGTCTCCGTTGCTCGTTCCTCGGAGAAGCTGCGCTTTGAACTCTGAACCGGGCTGGCATTACCGTATACCCAAGTAGGTATGATATACCTTGTCCATTGATTCCATTTCCCGCGTATTCCGGGGTAGTTGACACTCGATTCAACGTCGAACCACGAGAGTCATAATAAGTATCTATAACTGATGGGAAGAAAAGGAAAAAAAGGGGTAAAAAGGAATTGATTGACGTCAGGATGGCAGCCGATCTCCCTTGAGCTTCGCGTGTCGTTCCATGGTTCGTCCGACGACCTAAAATGCTATCCGCTCAGAGTAGACCCCGAAACTACATACCTAGTCGATAGTGATACGCAGCCTTGGTTCTGTACTTCGAGTAAAGAGGGCATGACGTGGGGAATTGACTGTACCTGTCCATTGCTTTAAGCTCTCATGCTCGTTTTATATCTATGCATCGAAACGGTATTAGGTGTGTCTCCAACAGTGCCTTCTACGGTTCTACCTATATTGTTGGTTCAATTTACAAAGTTTAATTCATCCTAGAGACCCACAAGAGTCATTATTATGGAAGTCAGGACGCTTACTAGTGGCAGAAGGCCTCCAAGGCAAACGATAATATTGACCAGAGGTCTCTGTACCAGTGAAAATGATTCTGTCACATCGCTTTTGCCAACGACACGCCATTAGATCAATTTAGCCAAATTTTCCCAACAAGCTACAGAGTGTAACAAAGGCCCGATCCCAACTACTAGTGTCCAAGGTCAGTTGAGATGAAGCACAACCCGAACATTGAAGACGTCGATGTTCTGGAAGCCAAACTCGTGGCCCATCCAAGCCTTCTGAATGAGCTTCAGCACGATCTGAAAGTCGACATCGTTGCCCCAACGAACAAGGACCTCCTCACCAGACCACTCAAGCCTGACCGAGGCCATGGCGATGATACCACGAGCGGCGTTGACGTAGTCAGGCTGCGCGGCGCCTTCAACCTCCATCTGAGTGTTCGGGTTCCACCATCTCTCCTCGAGACCGCGCTCGCGGCCCATTCTGAGGAGGAAGGCAGAAGCCGAGGTGACGTTCATCATCTTCACCCAGGTGGGAGCGATGGGGTGTTCTGGAGCAATGGGGTCGGCGTCAGTAGTCACCTGGAAGTAGGTGTCGCGGCGGTACTTTGTTCTGAGCGCGGCCGCGAAATGCTCGTTTACGAGACTGGTGCTGCCAGCAGAAGAGCTCTCGGGAGCCACGGTGATTGGAGAGTGAAGGGTAGTCCGAGTGCTGCTGATACTATCACTGTCGCTCTCACTTTCGGGGTACCTCATGCGGATACTGGCATCGGCGAAGATGCGTCTTTTCGCACTGTGGGCGAGTTCGGGGGCGTTCTTCGGGGTCATATAAGCGAGGCCCGCTTCAGGACCGGCGTCAGCTTGCTCGGTCTTGTGTTCGGTCGCTTCGACGGCGTCGCTGGTATGGTCGGCTTCTGTTCCGTCGATAGCGTCAGTGACCTTTTCAACTTCAGCACCTTTGACTGACTCACTGTTCTTGTTCTTGTCAGAGGCCACAGAAGGGTCGGCGCGTCCGTCGGAGTCAATGAATTCGTAGGCTTCGGCGTTCTTCTCTTCTTTGGTAGCATTCTCACCCACGGGAGCCCTGTCGTCATTGGCCATCTTGAGACCCAAACCTCCCTCTTCCTTGTCCTCCTCCTCGGGAACGTATTTGTGGTCTTCGGTGGCCTTTCTCTTGCCAATGATAGGCAGAGTAACCTGGGACTGTTCTTCCTTGTGCTCACCCTTGACCTTGCTATCGGCCTGGCGTTTCAAGAGAAGGACGAGAGTCTTCCTGATCCTTAAGACATAGTCAGCTCTCCGAGGAAACAAGAGGAAAGACAAGGCAAAAGGATACGTAGGACTCACTCGTCTCTATGCTCAGGGTAGGAAACAACGTCACCGCGCTCGATCGAGTCAGACATGAGATGCTGTGAACGGTTCTCCTCGGTACCCCAGTACTCCATAGCGTGGGTTTCCAAGAAGTGATCAATGCAGTGGCCTCTTTTTGTTTCAGAGAGTTGAAGGTCGTTCCAGCTGTAGAGTTCACTGAAAGATCGAAGTTTCCCAAGAAAACGGTTGTGATGTTTGTGCTGGAGATCCAGGAAGTTGGTAAAATCTCGGTAGCGTCGACACTGGGAGAGAGCCTCTGTTTTTAAGCACTTGACCCTCTTGGAGGGGCTCCCAGAATCCTCAGGTATCATTCACGTTTGGTCATGGTGGCGCTGTTGTCCGTGAAGCAGGTTGGGTGAGGTCAACGCTCATTGGGGGGAAGGAGGGAATATAGAGGTGACAAAAGGCACGCAGATTGGCTTGGAGGGGATCTCAGTCCTAATATAGGTTTAGCGCAGTGCCAAAAAAGAGTGGGAATGAAAATCAGAAAGTGAAAGGAGAAGTTAATGGAGACAATCTTCTCAAAATTCACTGGAGAGGGGCGGAGGCTACCTAGGAGCTGCCAGGGAAGTGAAGTCAAGAGAACCCCCCCAAAAAGAAAGATTAGGTGGTGGGTCAGCCAGGATTGCCTCCCGGTTTCTGCAAAGGTGAAAGAAACCAAAATTTCACTTACTGATTCACTAATTCCTGTGCCTCCCAAGTTCAGGTAGTGGAGCTGTCTTCGAAAAGCCAGAGGGGCTGGAGCCTGGCTTGGACAATTACGTACGGCAGTTGGATGCCTCGAAAGATTTCAGGTGCAGGAGGTATCATGGTAGTCATTCACGCTAATCTTAGATATCATTAGGATACATACGCTTGCCATCACTGTCTCAACGAGGTACAACCCCAGTGGCTTTCCTTCGATCATAGAGCAACATTATTTAGTCAGGCTCACTCAGCACCAAGATGTCTCAGAGAAGTCCGGAGCTCCTTGATAGCTGTATTAACATCGTCAAAAGCCAATGCGGACACAGCCCACCGGGCATGTTTCTGAGCCAGGGCAATTGCTTGGTCGTCAACGTCCTGCGTGTTTACTTGGGCGGAGGCTGCAGGTGCAGTAACAGGCGGCGTAGCTATAGGTGCGGGTTGATGTGATAAGTATGATGGTGCACGTCCAGGTCCAGTGGGAGCCGCAGATCGCGGAGAATCAGCGGCACCAGGCGCCTTATAGAATGAGTGTACGTCATGGGAAGTAGTTGGAGGACTCGTAGGGGGTATAACAGCTGGTGGGGGGAATGACTGAAATTCATTTGAAGGTGCGTTGTGATGATGCGCTCCAATATTGGTCGGCGTGTCAGGAAGGCTTGGAGGAGCTTCTGACGACGCAAAGGTATTGGGCGCTGAAGGGAGGTCGAGTGGTGAGCCTTGGTCATGGTTCGCATCCACGCCCCGGCTGAGTGTCGATGCAGGTCCTTGTGGAACAGAAGGCAGTTCGCTGGAAGCGGATGGGGGTTGTGGTAAGCTAGGTGGGGATCTTGACGGCAGTGCGTATTGAGAATCGTCTGGAACATCTTCGACAGTCGGCTGCAGTCCTGCTTGGGAGGACGATGCAGCGGCGGAGTCAACGTCGGCCGGTTGTTCTTGCAAAATATCTGCTTGCTCTTTCTCCTCCTCAACCTTCGGATTGGATACGTTGGGATCCTCCCCGGCCTTAATGGCCTTTACAATCCTCACAGCATGATACTTTGCGAATTTCACCTTTGCAGCAACTTCCGGCTCAAGGGGGTTCCAAATCTGGCATAACTCAAGAAATGTAGCCGCCGCTTGAAAGGTGTCTGCTGTTTGTCTATATCAAAGGTCAATCCCAGTTCAGCTCATATCAGGTTCGGACAGCACGGACTTGGTGACCTTGTCTGCCCTCATTGTAGCCTCCGCGCGGCTAAATACCTCCAAGCCAAACTGTTCCACATAGGCGCTTGCCGCCATTGAGTCCAAGATCGCATCGTTGTCGGGATTCTCAACTTTGAACTTAGAAAGAAACGGCTTGGTCAGCACTCCAGCAAGTGCATCGCAATTTTGTGACTAACGTACTTGTTCCAGCTTCTCCATCAGGTTTGTCGTATACAGTTTGATTTCATCGTCGGCGGTATGGAGACCTTTCTCGATGATCTGGTTCACTATCCAAAAATTACCTATTATCGGAGAAGCGCACTGTCAGTCTATGTTCTTTTGCGGGGGTACTTCGTCGACTTACACCAGTAGGCAATGATAGGCTTTGCCTTCTCGAGCTGTGCAGCTCGCACCGCGAACCGCCCAATATCCAAGGATTTTAGTGCGGGTGGAATATCGATGGCCATAGCTGCGGATTTTGACTGAACAATCTGGGGAATAAGGTACAATTGGTAGAAGTGAACGAGGGGAATACAATAATAAAGTCGGAGCGGGATGACGTTTGGAAGTCGGCTAAATTGCGCTTGGGCTCCGCACTCCACACCCGTACCTGCACTGTGGATGCCCTACGTATTCACATGCATAGAGCAACAACAGAGGTCAATCCAGCGGTTTGTGGTATTCTCCTGGATAGATTTCAGCACAATAGTTGAGAGGTAATTCTACTTGTACATAGTCAGTCATGCATCCTCCACTATCCACTCTCCGATTTCCACCCTCTCTTCACCCAAGGCCTCCACTTCAAAGTGATCTTCAACCTGGCCACCTGGCCCTCCGATTCTCTCAAGCACTATCCAGACTCCGCCTCGCTCCTCCAGTCCAGGTTGAAGATCAAAGTCCTCTATGCGCACGCCAGATATGGAATCGCTGTGATCGCCGTCTTCTGACGTTGCCAGGATCTCCTTGTAGGGCCCCTGTCCAAGCTCAATAGTCATCAAGACGGGCGAAGGTCCAACGGGACGGTTTCCGATTGTGGATTGTCTGCTTCTTGCGATAAGCTTTAGTCGAGTCAGTCGCGGAGATTGCAGCGGGGCGAGCATTCTGTCGCGCCCTGGAATCAAGACTCCGACGTCAGATAATACAACCCGCCGTCCAGCACTTTCTGGAGGGAGCTGCTTCACCTGGCAGGGTATGTTCGCTGAAACCCAAAGGGTGAATGGGGCAAGTTGGTCGGGCGCAAAGGTAGAAGCGACAATCGTGTACTTTCCTGCGTCTAAGCCCTTTCTTTCCGCCAGGGAGCCGCCACGCCGATAGTCACCACTATCTGCGACGATGTCACGGCTACGCACTCGGGTTATGCGTTTTCCATCTGACCAGAATAGCTTGATATGAGTAGCAAGCTCTGGATCGGCTGGCTCAAGGAGCATCGACACATCAGTGGGGTCCACTAGTTCTATAGTAAACTGTGGGTTCAATGAATAGCGTGCAGATTCCGCATTGCCTCCCGCGGTAGATGGCGTCCACGAGCTCTGCACTTTGGATACACACATATACCTGTTAGGAGCATGTGTTATGCTCACAGGCGCAGTGGAGAAGGCCGAAAGGGTAAAATTCTGGCTGACTGGAGGCAACGACTCTTCGGAGACCACTACAGTATAAGTTGTCTCTGCTGGCATATCCAATCTCATAAGTGTGTTTGGGGAGTCGACGTAAGGGCCCCGGTGAAGTGCTCCGTCGCTTAATGACACCCTTTTGCCTCCCTTAAACACATACAGGCTTATGAATCCGAGTCTCTCTTCGTCCTCGTCTGAGCACCGAGATTCGATTGTTCTAAAATGCTTTCCCAGTAATAGCCAGACAATACCACCGCGTTCAGTGGAAATGGCAAACTGCGGGTTCTTGGCAAAGCAACCAGCCATTCCCTTTCCGGTTGAGAGATCCCATGCAAAATGTATATCCTCCTGATGTGTGAAGAGTCCTGGGTTCCAGTTCAGATATAGATTCTCGAAGTTCTGGAAGACCTTTCCACAGTCCATCCAAAACGAGCCAGGAGAGAGGGAGGGAGGGTTAGAAGAATCCGCAGCTAGGTCAGGCTCGGTTGAAAGGGCAGTGTACACGGCGTCAGCTCCAGCCCAGGGATTCTTCAAAAGGATTTGACGCCGTCCTTTGAACTCCTTCATATCAAGGATCGCGTAATCGTGCTCACTAACAAGGCCCAGCTCTCGCTGCTCCGTTTCCGTGAGCTTTCCTGTCCCGATAGTTAAAAGAACATCTCCGCTGTGAAATGACTTGAAGAGACGCGACCAAATCTGATCAGCAGTCACTTCATCATTATGAAGAAAGACTTGTTCAGGGATCCAGCCAGTCAGGACCCATAAGTCCGTGCCGGAGTTGCTCCCGGGGAATTCATATCCCCCACGCAGCTTCAGGTATGCTTTTTCGACCAGAGCAGGCCATATAAAGTTCACATGGTTTCGATCAATCATATACAGGGACCTCGAAGTTTTCGACGACGGCAGGCGATCGTCAATGGCTACCTTGCGAAAGCATCCGTTAAAGTAGAAGCGGAAGATGTACTTTCCAGAGGGTGAGAGTTCAGGTGTAGTTGGATTGTATATGCAGGGATATACAGTGGGTTGCAAATTCTGTGCACATCAGTCGTCCGTTATCTTTACGGGGGTCTGAGGCTGTCTCACTTCGTCAAGGCCACGTTCCGACCGCGATGTTGTCGCGCAGAGACTAGCAACAACAGAACAGTCTGTTAAGACATCCTGTACTAGATCTGTTTTTCCAGAAACAGACATCACCGGTTCGAGAGGTCTTCCCGTCTCGTCCACTCGCCAGGCGAGCAACTCATGTGGCCGTTTCCAGCCCCCGAATATGTCTTTCTGCAGGTCTGACAAATGAAGATCGGGCTTATCACTGGCACACTGTTAGATATACAAATTTGCAAAATTGTAGCAGTATAGTTAGATTGAACCTACGTAAATAACCCGTCTCCGTCGGACCCCTTCCCAAATTCCTCGAGAGTCGGATCCGCTTTCCACGGAGGAAATATAAAGCCGTTCAATTTCGCGCCCTCCAGGAGAATTATCTCTTCGCGAGTAGTGAGTATTCGCGTCGACACGGGGTTCCGAGATATAGATCGTCTATCCCGAAAGTGCGCCGCAGATCGCCAGTCTTTGGCTTCCTTTATCTTTTCCGCCCGTGTAAGCCATTCTTTGCACTTTGCGTCCAGCACACTTCTGTCTCTCAAGGAGGACGTCAAGCTCAGAGCCTTCATGTAGTGTTCCGCCGCGTCTATAGCAGCTTCCAGAGCCTGCGGTTGAGAGCTGGCAACAGACACATCTCGTTCAGCTTTCTAACTAGAAGTTAGTAGACTACAAAGCAAGCCATATCAAATAATCGTATACCAGGGCTCGGGCGATAGAAGATTTCTGTGTAGCAGCAGCATGATTCGATTTTGACATCCTGGCCCAAAAGAGGGATAGCCGCTCGATGCTGATGCGCAGCCACGGTCTTCAACACACGGGCACCTCAGCAGTGTCAAGCTTCCCGAAACGCTCATACAGAGACCCTGCGCCTATCAGAGAGCTAGACACGCAGTCTATGATCTCTCCGAGTGCCTCCGCAGATCACCACCGGAGAATGGCAGTCACACATCCGAGGTCACTTGTAGGTCGACCGAGAGACGACGGACCCTTCGTTTCCCCCGGATCCACACAACAGCAGTGGCGGGAATCAAGTACCAACGGCAGTCCGGCGAAATTGGAGATCAGAGTCAGCAGCGAAAAAAGAGGTAAGTGAGGCCTGGAAGGGGAATAGCGTCAATAACTGAAATGACATTCACTATCTGAATAATTGCAGGCTGGTGTTGCTCGGCGGGGGAGGGCGGGAAACACGACCTGCCGATAAGCAGCAAATCCAGAGAGTCTGTCAACTGAACCTCGGCTCGTTTCGTCATGCACCGCGCCGAGGTGCGATTCCTCAATTTGCACCTCGCCGGTTTGTCTCCCGAATTCATTTTCTTCCTCGTTTGATGTTTTTCGAATGTCTTGAGTAGTCCCGATTCTCAGTTGCTCCTCCATTCAGTGCCCCTGAGTGGTACCCTTGTCTTCGACTGAGCATAGGTATCTGGAGTCACTTCTCCCTTTTTAGTGACCGTCCTCCGTGTTCGGCCCCAGTCCAGTGGAGTAGAATTAGATATTCATACCCATACTACGGGACAACGTCTTGCAGGCTCTGAGTATCCTCCTTCCATTCTACAGCCAGCCAGACTTTGATTTTGCGTCTCAGCTGTGATAATGGCCGGACAATCGAAGCCTGCGCTCTCACCATGGGGCAGTGCCGTTGCGGGTGCGACGGGAGCGGTTCTTGCGAATGCAATGGTTTACCCACTTGACCTGTATGCCGGTTTCCCCATGTCAGTTATACTTATACATTATAGTTACTGACCGCCCTGTGTCTATAGTGTCAAGACCAAGCTGCAAGTTCAAGTGAAGAATGCCGCCGAATCCGAGGAGTCGGAAGATGTTCATTATAAATCAACCTGGGACGCGATTGCGAAGATTGTGGACAAGGAGGGAGTCGAGGGTCTATATGCGGGAATGGTCGGGTCGTTGATTGGCGTTGCCTCTACCAACTTCGCCTATTTCTACTGGTACAGCGTCGTGAGGACCCTCTACATGTCATCGAACCGTGTCCCGAAGCCGCCAGGAACAGCCATTGAGCTCAGTCTCGGTGCGGTAGCCGGAGCTGTTGCTCAGGTGTTTACAATCCCCGTTGCTGTCATCACGACGCGGCAGCAGACGCAACCGGAGAACGAAAGAAAAGGCTTGATCGAGACGGGCAAGGAGGTCGTGAACAGCGACGATGGATGGTCCGGCTTGTGGAGAGGGCTTAAGGCGAGCTTGATCCTTGTAGTGAACCCTGCTATCACATACGGCGCTTATCAACGCCTGAAGGACATCATCTTCCCTGGGAAGAAAAACCTCAGGCCCTGGGAGGCTTTCCGTGAGTAGCATGATGCCAGCATGTACAAGAGTTTACGAAGCTAATCCTGGATATAGTTCTCGGTGCCCTCTCTAAGGCCATGGCCACGATAGCAACTCAGCCTCTGATTGTTGCAAAGGTTGGTCTCCAGTCACGCCCGCCTCCAGCCCGCAAAGGGAAGCCGTTCAAGAGCTTCGGTGAAGTCATGCAATTCATCATAAAGAATGAGGGGCCGCTCTCACTGTTCAAGGGCATTGGGCCGCAGATTCTGAAGGGACTGCTGGTACAGGGTCTCCTGATGATGACGAAAGAGAGGTATGGCTGTTATCGCATGCTGTCTTGGGAAGTACACTAATGATTATAGGATGGAACTTATCTTCATTGTGTTCTTTGCATATCTGAAGAGCATCAAAGAGAAGAAGCTGCGCAAGGCCGCTGATGCCGTTGCCTCCAAGGCAAAGGCCAACCTTCCAGCAACCCTGAAATAGACATGTCATTTCCAAAGGTTAACTGGCCTGTCGCAGTCTTGATTTCTTCATTACTCCTGCTTTATCTGGCGCATGGGTTTAGATTTGTTGTCTTTTGTCTTATTTTTTGGCTCGATAAAACGAGTCTGTTCTGAGTTTTCATGTGCGTCCTGTATAGTTCACTATATATAGAGACAGTCTGTTTTCAAAACCATGCTAAGGTCACTATATATAAATATAAGATGCAGTGAAATGATCAAAAGTCGGTTAAGCTCGGCCCCGACCTTAGCCTGGTCCCGCCGACTCCAACCTAAGCACCCGCATCCAGCTGTACAACAGCTGTTGCGGCGGACAACAATAATACCTACTAAATTCATCTTGACCGCCCATGTCTATGTACTCAACAATCCCAATTTAAACTCAACAAAAAGCCCCTCTCCTCCTCCTTCCTTCTCCTATACCTGAAATCGCAGCCGCCTTACCCACTTCGGCCCCTCTCCCGGAAAGAGGTCAGAGCATGCGCCGTCATGCGATGGCCGCCATGGGCTCCCAATAACGAAGAAACACAACACCGACCCGCGTCAACACTCGACTGGGCCGCATTCACAGAACCCAGAACCCTCTTTGCCACGTTGATCCTTACTTCCGGCATCCTCAGCGCAGCTACACTCCACCGTCGCTATCTTCGCCGGTTCCCCGATGCGACGAGCATCCCGCCAAGCTACTACCGGCGGCGAAGCATCTTTGGCAAGGTGACAAGCGTGGGCGATGGGGATAATTTCAGGCTCTATCATACGCCCGGAGGGAGGCTTGCTGGGTGGGGGTGGCTGCCGTGGAAGAGGGTGCCGGAGGGGAAGAAGGAGTTGAGGGAAAATACTGTGAGTTTTGGTTTTCGCCTCCTACTTATACTTGGTGTCGTTTGGGGGATGTGTCGCTCTGATGAATATTTACATTTCCTTGTTTTGCTAATATCTGGCTGTTTTGCTTAGATCCATATCCGCCTAGCAGGCGTCGATGCCCCAGAGCTCGGCCACTTCGGCCGCCCCGAGCAGCCTTTCGCCCGCGAAGCCCACGAGTGGCTAACATCTTATCTCCTCAACCGACGCGTCCGCGCGTATCTACACCGACCAGATCAGTATCAGCGCGCCGTGGCGAGTGTGTACGTGCGCAATGTGTTTGATGTTCCAGTTCCGTTCCGCCGCCGGGATGTGTCGTTTGAGATGTTGAGGAAGGGACTAGCGACGGTGTATGAGGCGAAGATGGGCGCTGAATTTGGGGGCGAAGAGATGGAGCGCAAGTATCGGAATGCTGAATGGTGGGCGAAAATGAAGGGGAATGGAATGTGGAAGGGCTTTCGGCGGAATAAGGAGTGGGAGTCTCCGAGGGAATATAAGACGAGGATGGGGCTTGAGGAGAAAGTTACTGCTAAGGGTGGGAAATGATAGGGATTTCGCGGGCTTGATATTCAAATTTGCATGTCTCTTCCGTGTACTCATAATGTTTCTTGTATGACTGTATGGCTGATATCCGAAGTTATGACTTGTGAATGTGCAGAGTAACTCCTTAGTTAACTTGGGATGAATAATGGTATAGAGCAATACATAAGGGTATATTCTATATGCTCCAGTCAACAAGTAGCGTATATATATCTATCATTGGCGCCGGCAAGCATAGCGTGAGTATGAAGGGGGGAAAAGAAAAGGTCATAACCTTAACACCAATTAAATGGCGTAGAATATAGCTCACAACATATGAGATAGCAGCTGTGGGATATCTGGAGCCACAGGCCTAACAAAACTTCCGTTCAAACTCAGCGAAGAGCTTCGGAGTAATCTCATCACTTGAATTGCCCTCAACACGCCATAGACAGCCCTTGCGCTGATAGTGTTGAATTAGCGCCTTGCTTGTTTCTTCAAACTTATGGAGTCGTTGTTTCCATGTGTCGACTGAATCGTCTTCTCTTTGTGTCAAAGGTTCGCCTGTCACGTCATCCTTTCCGGCGACTTTCGGAGCGTTGAAGTCCGTGTTATAGACCCTCCCAGATGGTTCGTGAACCCAGCGTGACGCTATTCGAGATAGAATTATAGATGGCGGTGTTACCAGGTGGACGACAAAGTTGATTGGGACGAGAGAGTCCAAGATCGTGGCTTGGGAAGCGGTCCGGGGAAACCCGTCAAGAATAAAGGAAGCTGACGGGGAGATGGTTGGTTTCGGTGTTTTTGAGAGCCAGCCTCTTGAAGTAAACTCCGAGGATATGAGGTTGATGATCATTGAGTCAGGAACAAGATTGCCTGCTTGAATTGTGGCTTCTGCTTCCAAGCCTGTTGAAAACGTAATGTTTAGCGAACTTCCTCCGAAGGTCTAAGGTCAAGCATACCCAGCGGTGTCTTCTTCCGAACATTCTCTCGTAAAAGATCACCTGAGCTTATTGACGCCAGGTCCGGAAATCTGGAGAGGAGCCTTTCGGACTGCGTTCCTTTTCCCACCCCCGGGGCGCCGATGAGGATGATCCGTGCAGCTTTCTTGAGCTGCCTGGTTGCGAAGGTCATTTCACTGACCGCCGCACTTTTGAATGACAGTTAAAGGTTGGTGAGGAGTCTCAACGGCTTGGCGACGCTTGCTAAAGTGCTGGAGGGTGCGATTGAAGACAGACGGGATTTTCTCAGGCTTCTCGCACCTATGATATCTCCATCATGTGCAGGATAAATGCGCCGGAAATATGTAGAAATGAATTTGAGCGAGATACTCTGGAGTTATTGCCGAGTCGCCTGTCACTGAGCGTTGATATCAATATAGGATTTCTTGCGGATCGCCGACGCGGTGTACCGACGGGAGTCTTGGAAAGTTGAAGCATCAACCTGGGGAAGCACAGATAATTTTGGTCCCGCGTGGGGAGTAGGTAAATACTTCCTCGTTTAGGAAGTCGGTGAGCGGGCCATCGGAGGCTTTTCCGATCCAACAAGTATAAGATCCTCGGTAGGTTTTCGACTGACCTTATCGTGGTGGAATTGAACAATTTTGTGAAATATCGTAGATAACTGAGACATGTGTACATATTATTTATACATGTAGTCCTTATAATCACATGTGTTGAGCCAACCATTGACCGTCCACGCGGTGCCTCAGCTGAAGCCGATGGCAGCCAAATTTGGTGCCTCGGCTCCACACCAAGCCTCTTGAGAGGTTGTAAAGTCACGTGAATATCGCGTCGCGTCGCGTCGATTCTACCGAACCCTGTCTACTACTATGAGCGTTATCCAGCACAACCAGTCCAGATCAAGTTTTGACCTCTACGGACATCCATCAATACTCAAGATGATCCGTCAAGAGTTTCGCAGGATTGATCCTAAACGAAGGGCAAACATTGACTACAAAAAGACGCAATTCGCAACGCCGGCTTTCAAGCAGCAGGACTATCCGTATCGTTTGAACTTCTACGACACCCCACCAACTGCGGAGATTACCCTTGAGCAATTCGAACAGTGGGCTATTGACAGATTAAAGAGTATGAAACACTGCCTTCCTGGCTGAGTGTCTCGCATTGACTTTGACAGTTCTCGCCGAAATTGAGGCATGCTCTTATCGAAACAAGACCGCCGCCGAGACTACAGCACACATTACGCCTCTTCTCCAGAAGTTCCTTCCACTTTCCGCCAACACATCATCTAGGACGGGCGCCGCAGATCCCAGGCTCAAAAATGAACGCCAGAAAGACCACTATTCGCACTTCATTCTCCGGTTGGCTTTCTCAGCCACAGAGGACCTCCGTCGACGGTTCGTCAGAGCAGAGACCATGCTATTCAGATTTAGGTTCCAAGCAGACGACTCCCGAGAACGTCGCGCATTCATTGAAAGTTTAAACCTTGACTGGGAGCCCGTGAGCGACGAGGAGAGGCGGGAACTAGCCGAACACTTAGTGGCCGCAACGCCAGGTTTGCGTCGCTCAGACGAAGAATCCTGGTATAAGGTGGATTGGGAGAAGGTACCGGAGCTGGTTGAAAGAAGAACTGTCTTCCTATCCAAGGGAAAGGCGTACGTACCTGAAAGAGAGCAGCTCAGCATGATCATTGCCGAATTTACTGCTCGATTAGAGCGTGCTTTGGAGGTACGTTGACGCTGTTACTGATTCGTACTTCCGTGATATCCAACTAACTGATCCTAGCTCACAAGTAGGGCTGTGCCGCGACTCGACGAAGATGATCGCCTCTCGCCTATCCTTAATCACCTTTCTAAGAATTTCGGGAGCGCCGAGTCTGTCTATACCGAGGGCGAAGGGTTCGTGGACGGGGCTCCCATCACCGCCAGCAGCATCGACCATCTTTCCCAGCACTTCCCGCTCTGCATGCGCAGCTTACACATGACGTTGCGCAAGAATAACCACTTAAAGCATTATGGGCGTCTCCAGTACACTCTTTTCCTCAAAGGCATTGGGTTGTCTTTGGAAGAATGTATTATATTCTGGCGTCAGTCATTCAAAGGCTTCACGGACGATGAATTCAATTCCCGATACAAGTACAACATCCGCCATGCGTATGGAGATGTGGGTGGCGATGTCAACAGACGGGGTCGCGGCTACCCGCCCTATTCATGCCAAAAAATTCTGAGCGATACAAATCCTGGGGTGGGACAAACACATGGGTGCCCGTATCGCCACTTTTCTGTCGATAACCTGATCGGGCTTCTCCAATCCACCGGTGTGCACGATAAGGAGTTATTACGTGGAGTACGAGAAGATGTCGAGAAGACTCGATATCACATTGCTTGCAACCGCGTTTTCGAGTGGGCTCATAAAGCAGATATCAAGAGGGTCAAAGAGGATGGAACGGCGAGCGAGATTGACCTCGACACCATTGTTCACCCCAACACCTACTTCAAGCGCAGCTACCTCCTCAAACAGGGAAGGAACTCTCAAAGGAATGCTTGAGACTCATCCGACTACAACACGAAGAATACGTTCATATCCCTTTTATGGAGTTCGCATTGCCTTCCATCCTAATTTTGTCACAAGGCACACGGCGTTTCGTTTGGGAGTAATATGGCAAGTATAGCATTGGTCTGAATACCGCAATATATTCCAATTCATCTTTCTCCAAAACACAGCACGATTGTGAATCCCGCAATTGATATGAATTATCGTAGAGGGCAGCATGTAACCACAGCTGATTCCCAGTTTATCCAAAAGGATCGGAACGACCTTTCAAAGCCAGGTGCCCAGCAACGGGTCGGAGTACATCTTCGCTCGACAGAAAAACAACTCCGCCATTAAAAGGAATCGAAGCTGAGTGTTGAGTCGGCGACATTTTTAAGAAGAAATTCTGTGAAGAAAAGAAAAGAAAGA